>JALIGW010000013.1:11620000-11705000 GCA_023053685.1 Diadophis punctatus similis
AAAAGTACTTATATTCTTTTCTTTGATCAAAATATAGTCAATTTTGCCATTTCAGCCAACTCCATCAACTTCTGCAACCATTCGTCCATGGTAGGAATCAAATTGTCCTTCCATTTTTGTGCATACAATAGTCTTGCTGCTGTCAACCAGGGGTGAAATTCAGCAGGTTCTGACAGGTTCTGCAGAACTGGTAGCGGAAATTTTGAGTAGTTTGGAGAACCGGCAAATACCACCTCTGGCTGGCCCCAGAGTGGGGTGGGAATGGAGATTTTGCAATATCCTTCCCCCAGCAGTGGGGAGGGAATGGGGATTTTGCAGTTCCTTCCCCTGGCGTGGGGTGGGAATGGAAATTTTGCAGTATCCTTCCCCTGCTACACCCACCAAGCCACACCCACAGAACCAGTAGGGAAAAAAAATTTGAATTTCACCCCTGCTGTCAACATATATAGTAACAAAGTCCCAACTTTTTTCTTCAGGTCTTTTTCCATTAGGTCCAAAAGGAGATAGTTAGCAATGTTTTTTTGGAACACTACCAGTCAAAAGCAGAATTTAAAAAATTAGCAGCTCCATCACAATTGCATTCTTATTTTAATTCTGCCAGGATAAAGTGTAGAGATTTTGTGAAATGCTTTACTGTGTCTGTGGTGTTAGCAACATCTCTCACAAGAAAAAGAAAGTCTATTTCTGTAGAAGCCATTTTCTGATGGAAATTCCTACATGGCTGGGATATAGTTTAAATTACCAACCTGGAGATTGGTAGATTGGTTAGAAAAGACACAATGACATGGGCTTTGCAAACAATGCCATGCCAAGAAAAGTAGTGGTATTTCTAGGGAAAGTGCTAATTCATCCTTAACTTATATACTTGGTCTGTTTAATTTCTACTTTACATATCATCTAGTATTTTGTGGAACAATACTGAATTTTTAAAAATATCTGTGCCATTAATTAAGAAACAATTGTAAATTTTCTAATATTTATACAACTTCAGTGGCAGGGATCAATATTGTTACTTTTTGTGTCTTTTCCTCTATTAAATACAATTTTGGTCATCTATATACCATTATCCACCCTTTTGGAGCTAAGAAAAGGGACCATTTGTCCAAAGGGAGCTTTTAAATAAAGCTTTAAAATGTGTTGCAGTCTCTGGGGGAAGGATTTTTCCCTTAGTGATTTGTATGGAAATGCTGGGTGAGACCTCCAAAATTACAATGCTTATTTTACATGGTCTTTAAATAGCAGTCCCAGAAGTGCCAAGCATTTTATTATCCATTAAGTTACTTAGCATCCACTGTGTTCTTTTGGTAAAAATTATTTTTTTCTCCAGAAGTACCTAATATATAGGTATTCTACAAAAAAAAAAGTAAAGATAGAAGAATCTGCAGCACTAATAACCTCCCATAAATACCTGATAATTTCAGAGAAATTGTACATTATGTGAATGTGGTTTTTGAGAGGGATGGGTAGCCACACAATACCAATGTGCTTAGGGTGTTATGTTCAACCAGGATAAAAAAAATGCAACTTCACTTTTGAAATATAGGATTGCAAATATGCAAATAGTGATTCCATATCTGGCATTTGCAGTACCCTGAATCTTTCCTGGAAACAAAATGTAATACTTTTTTTTTGGATACTTCTCTTTGAGTAAATCTGAAAAACTCAGAAGAAACTGTTATACAATCTTTGTAGAAAACAGTGATATTTTTCCAGGTAAGTTGCAATTGTACACTGTTCACATATATTATCTCAATTATAATTAGAAATAAATTTGATGGCTTTCTTCTAAGAGGCTTCCTAGTGAGTTCAGCTCGAGCCAATTCTCAGTAGTTTGTGTCAGATGTAGTTGGTCCATTTCTTTTACCTGTATTGGCTGCATACACTGGTTCATGTGTTTCTATAAAACTGCCTGGAAGAAAAATCTCAAACAAGGATAAGAAAACCATAGATCCTTATTATAATCTTGTAGGGCTAGAGTCTTTTCTAAAGTTGTCATCCTGATTTGCTTCCAAAATTTGATAGCACAATACTGGCTGTCCTTTTAAACATTAAATACTTTGGGGAATGTAGGTTTCAATTAAACATCAGTTAAATCCTAAAACTAATACTTCTATTGGAATTAAAAGGGGGACGTTGTCTTGCCCCCATCCACTTCTTTGAAGATAACATTTGGCATAACATGCAAACTGCAGTGTTTAGTTACCAAAAATCTTTGCCTGGTCTATAAAACAGAATAGTTCCTGATTGACTGGAGCTATCCCTGATGCTAATTCTTCTGCATTTCTGTTCTAGGTTAATTAGGGCAAGCTTTTGAATAGTCATCATACCGGTTTAACTTTTCCACCGAAGGAGAATGACAAGGAGAATAACTAATTTCTTACTGCATGTAAAGGATATTGCTGCTGAAGTTTATATTCTTTGCTGTAAATCCACTTCACTATCAGGTAGTGTAAATGCAGAGTTGCCGTGCCAAATAGTTTACTGTAATTTTAAAAACACCGTAGTAGAAAAGAAACAGGTCTTCAAAATCAAACTGTATGTGTATATTTGTGTATAGATTATTTTCATCGGGGCTGAAGCTTTCTTCTTCAAAAAAGAATTCAGTGGGGCTAAGTATTCATTTAGAACTGTCAGCCAAAGTGTAAGAATGATAAACGGCTTTGGCCTTGATAATTTTTATTAAGCACTAAATGTCACATTTAACCTGCATTACTGAAAGCAATTACCCATGTATCAACAGTCAAGCAGCGCAGAGCTAGATGCCTGAAGCAGCCGTATTATGTTCCATCTGGGAATAAGGATTTTCAATTAGGAGGCAAATAGCTGGAGAGGGGATCAAGTCCTCCTGTGCCTCCCAAAGGAGGTCTATGAGAAGTAAAGTCTTCACATCCAAGTAATCGCAGGCAATGTCAACAGAGAATTCCAAACCATCTGCTGCCAGCACAGCATTTACTTTATCAAATCTCAATATTTACAGAATGATGATCGGCTCCTGGGACCAAGATGGCTGACTGCCAGGGTGTTCTGGGAAATTCATTTTAAGGTGTGTCTCAGTAGGCTAATTTATTTACAAGCACCTGTTTCATCCATGGGAGCCGTTAGTGTGCTAGATGAACTACTGCAGGAAATGGAGATTATCTGAGCTAAATTGATTTCAATTGATTTTCATTTGTTGATGACACAATTATAGATATAGTGAAGGCAGAAATTTCTAAGTTAAAAAGAAACATGTTGCTACTCATGGCTTTGTTAACTGCATCAAAAAGTACAAAAATAATGGTAGATATTTATTTACTAATTAAATTTATATGCTGAATTGGAAGTTAATTTTGTAACATTGTTTCCTTGGCTGTAATAATTCTTATGATTTCTGGAAAAATGCATATAGAACTTTCAGTTCACATGTTTGGCCTTGTATTTGAGGATGTGAATGGAAGTAAGAGCCGAGATGGCGCAGTGGTTAGAGGCAGTACTGCAAGCCACTTTAGCTGACTGTGATCCACAGGTCAGCGGTTCAAATCTCACTGGCTCAAGGTTGACTCAGCCTTCCATCCTTCTGAGGTAGGTAAAATGAGGACCCAGATTGTTGGGGGCAATATAAATATACATTGCTTACTGGTGTAAACCGCTTAGAGAGTGCTTGCACTGTGAGGCGGTATATAAATCTCACAAATAAATAAATAAATAAATAAATAAACAAACAAACAAACAAACAAACAAACAAACAAACAAATAAATAAATAAAGTAGTTCTAAGCCACAGAAAGGCACCAAAGTTAATGGCAGTGTCTAACAAATTTGTCTACTGCTCTACAATTACTCTTCTGTTTTATATTTAGTATTTAGCATATAAATGTATAATGTATACATTTGTTGGATTCTGGTAATAGTTATTTGCAAAACTATTATATAAAAGAAATGCCATACTGTATGCGATTATTCTTCATTATGCTTTTCCTTCTACATCAGTATAGTGATTCTTTATATTTTTTCAATGATGTTAATTACAGCTATTCTTTAACTGCCAGATTATAAAGTTTGACAGATAAGCTATTTTGAACTATAATATGAGAACAGAGTTATTGGAAACATTTGTAGTTCAAATCTATCAGTATCCCTTCAAAGAATCAACTTGTATAGCATAGTGTTGCCAATATTAAAATTTAAATGAGCTTCTGAGAAGACTGCTGAAGGAGAGTTTGCCTATGAGCATACTCCGAACTAGGATTATTTTTGTTGAGGTTATTATTATTTTTAATTTCTATTTTTTCCTGGTGCAGTTTTAAGTATCTGTTGAAATACTGCAATGAAGAGTAGGGCCTGAAACAAAATATTGTCCGAGCTTAGTTGTTAGTGTAGTATCTGGGTTATCAGAGTTGACAAAATACAGAAAATTAATTCTATGCTGGTGGTCATCTGGAATTTTGCAACCCAGATCTGATGGTCTTATAAAAAGTAGTTTTCTTGTTACTCTACCCAGCTTGGAACAGGAGCCTGGCTAAGATTTATATGTAGAAGAGATCCTTTCCTTTCACCACCTTTTTCTTTGTTCACACCAGGGGTGGGTTCCTACCGGTGCGGTCCAGTGCACAGCTCTGGTAGGGACCCGCCGATTACGCAATTTGCCATCTTCACCGGACAGTCGCGTGCTTCGCCATCTTTTTAAAAGAATTTTTTGGCTTTTTGGCTTCTGCGCATGCGCGGAAGCAAAATCTTGCTGAAATCTCGCGAGGGGACGCATGTGTGCGAGATTTTGGTGAGATTTTGCTTCCACGCATGCGCAGAAGCAAAATCTCACCAAAATTGCACAAGGGGGCGCATGCGCGTAGCAAGCGCGCGCACACACAAAATGTGGAGATGCGTGCGCAGTGCACCGGTATCAGTAAGTAAGCAACCTGCCTCTGGTTCACACCTTCTTCAAACCTCTAATTTTGCATTTTTTAAAGCACAAACAAGTCCCTATCAACAATGTCCAGACTGAAACTAGTTACTTCATTATTATAATTTTGTAAAGAAGATCTAACAATTAACAATGCATGGATTTGTGCAAATAAGGCTAATAATCAATTTGCTTGGGAAATTATTTGTAAAAAACAGTGTAAATTAGGGCAAATTAAAAGGTATATTAAAAATATGCAGTTTTCTATTTGTAGAAAACATTTTTTTTAATAATACAAAAATAATACATTTTCTCTTGTCACAAATACGAGAAACAGATGAATCAGGATGGACAGATAGATTCATTCATTCCTACCTAACAGGGATGAACAGATTTTATAATCTCACACTTATTCTAAATCTGTAATACATCAGGCTATTTATTAATAAGTTTTATAAAATATTTATATTACAAAACCCTAATGAATTGTTATCTATCAGCATGTGGCAAATATACGTAATAGCTACAGCTTCATTATATTTAAATGCTATGTAATTAAATAAGCTCAACACTGAGTCTTCTGCATGCGTTTTAAAATTTCAGTTTCTTTCTATCTATCCCATTTATGACTAAATGGGGGAATTATTTGCACATGAAACAAACCAAGTAAATGTTTCAGTCATCCCATTTTTACAAGTCTGAAATCTGTTCATCCTTGCTATAAAAGCACCAAAATTGATTCATGTTAAGAGCTAACCCCAAGTCTTAAATCTGAATTTTTTTTATTGCTGCATTTGGATGGGAGCTCAAGACAAGAGGAACAAGGGAAAGGGAAAGTATATTATGTTCATTCCCACTTATTTTTCCACTTTACTAGGTGAAAGAATCTTCTGTAACTCAATAGCATGCTTTAGCCTAATACCCACTTTGTACCAATACTATAAGAGGATATAGATGACTCTTAAAATTAGAGGTCTAGGATCTAGATATCAGGAGATTCAAGACAGACAGAAGGAAATATTTTAATGTGTCACATAGTTGAATGGTAATGTTTGATACTAGAATTGTAGTAATGGTGGCTAAGTTGGATAGTTTTAAAAGGATTAGTAGGTTCATGGAGAGTTAGACTATTGATTACTAAAATTGATGATTGTTTACTACCTCAAGAATCATAGGCAGCATGTTCTATGTACTGTTTGCTGGGAAGTGACAGTGGATGGAAGATTTTGCCCTCCACACTTGGCCATTGTGTAAGACTGAATATCGATCTTGATGAGCTAGGATTTGAACTAGCAGGGCTCTTATTATTATTGTATAAGACACATGGTATGTAAATTTGGAAAACAGCCAATTCTTTTTTATCCTTATTTCTCATATTTTGATTTATATTGCATATCTGTCAAGTTTAAAAGCCCTTTAAACTTTCTATATGCATCTAGTCATGTTAAAATGCATTGTTAGGGCTGTGTGAAGCTCCAGTTTAAAGATTTGATTCAAAGATGAATTGATTGAATCACTTGCACAGAATTTTTGAAACAAGTAGTCAGACTTAAAATAGCAAGAGGTTGTGCTCAGGAGTGAAGCATTTGTGAAAGTAGACAAAATTTTAAATTAAGAATGGACATGAAGAATGAGCAAAGAAATAAGAGAGAGAAAAGCAATTGGAATGAAAAAATTAACTGATATTTTTAACATTATCTTTCTATTGCATTTAGAATGTTATCAAGATGCTATTGACTAACCATATAGCAAAACAGAATAAAAATATAAAAATTACTCTCTTGCTTAATTCCATTTTGTACTTTGGGTTCAGTTCAAGTATTGAATTGGACATGTGTTCCTATTGATGATAGTTGCTGTATTTATTTAATATTGATTTTAGTTTTTGTAATATTTTAAGCTCTAATGTATTGTAGAATGGAGATATCATTATGACATCAACTTCTTTGTGAATTATGTGTCTTGAAGACTGTGATTTGAGATTCCATATAAATACTTTACAGAGCTAGTAACTTGTTGATGTAATATGTGAAATCAGAAATGAAAACAAATATTAACCAAGTAATTTCTAGAGCAAAAATCTCAAGCCAAAAAGAGTTTGTGGGATAAAAATAAATTATATTGTACTGTATAGTTAAATTTAGAGTATTGTATATTTGAAGAACCTATTGCAATTATCCATTTCTTGTATGTTTATCCACTCCCCAAAGCCATTTTAATATTTGGAGGGAAGAGTATTGCCCCTAATGATGAAATGATACTTTCCCCCCCTAGCATTGATAAAAGCACCTTGGAGAAAAAGGATTGTTTTTAGGTTGAAAAATGGGAAAGTAGTATGTATAGGCTAGTTACAGCCTTTTAGATGTTTTGGACTGCTACATCCATAGGCCTAAATTTGACTAAGTCCAAGTCTATTATTTTCAGTCTGGTAGCCCAAGAGTTTGATGATACTGAATTATCACTTCTGTTAACCTCTAGCCACAATAAAGTTTCCTCCCAAAACATCCAAGAGTCACAGATAAGATGTTTTTCCACTCCTATCTTATCTAGCATAAGCTAAAGCGGGAGAATGACAGTGTACCCAGAGTTCTTTAGCGGTAAAATCCAGTTTAGTCTAGGGCAGTGATGGCGAACCTTTTTTTCCTCGGGTGCTAAAAGTGCAAGCGCGTGTGCTATCATGCATGTGTGTGTGCCCACACCCATAATTAATGTCCCCCATGCCCCGTCCCCCTGCGCATGAGCGCATAACCTTCCCCGCTCCCCCGCGCATGCATTTCCTGACTTCCAGTGGTCCCAGTAGGCCCATTTTTTGCCCTCCCCAGACTCCAGAGGGTTTCCTGGAGCCTGTGGAGGGTGAAAACGGCCTCCCCCGCCCCCCGGAGGCTCTCCAGAGGCCAAAAATGCCCTCTCAGAGCCTCTGTGTGAGCCAAAAATCAGCTGGCCAGTACACACCTGCGTGCTGGAGCTGAGCTAGGGAAACAGCTCGAATGCTGGCAGATATGGCTCCACGTGCCACCTGTGGCATGTGTGCCACAGATTCGCCATCACGGGTCTAGGGGTTAGAAAGCAGGAGACTGTGAGTTCTATTCCTGCCTTAACCATGAAACCAGCTGGATGGCCTTGGGTCAATCACTCTCTGTCAGCCCAATTCAACTCACAGGGTTGTTGTTATGGGCAAAATAGGAGGAGAATATGTTGGATATGTTTGCCACCTTGAGTTTTTTTGTAAAAATAATAAAGGTGAGATACAAATAAAATAAAGCTTTATTAATAAGTTTGATAAAGTTGAGGGTATGTTCTTCCAACTGAAGCATTAATTTAAATTCCCAGATTTAAGACTATTACTGAATGTATGCTGATAGGATCATTCTATAAATTGCAGTTCTTCTTGAAAACATATTTAACTGATTTTATTCTAGTTGTTATTCAATCCGTTTGTTATCTTCCTTTAATATTTTTGTGGTTGGATGGCAGGAGACAAATATTTTCTACTAATATTTTTGGCAGCAGTCCCACACTTCCTTAAGGATTAATGAGAGTTGCTTTTGAATTGACTTTCCTAGGATTCTTTTTATTTATTTATTTGTTTGTTTGTTTGTCAAACATATACAAGATAGCAGGTATAGGTATAAACATAAACATAAACAAAGTAAGTACAGATAAATTAGGACAATAGGACAGTAAGACAGGGACGGTACGCACGATGGTGCGCTTATGCACCATCTAACTGTTGCCAGTTAGTCCATTAGCCAATAAAACCTAGTTTGGGTGCAATTTGATTTTTTTAAAACAAAATTTAAACTATCTAAATCGCTATGGTGCTAACAGAGAGCAACATTAAATTCACTATCACAATTTCTCAGTATTCTTGGAAAATTGATTTGTAAATTGGAACTGAAGCTAGAGCCTTGCTGAAGGTAAAGAATTTCTATTCTGATTATAAATCCCCATGGCTTTCCACTTGGTATGCTTTTGAAATACAATAATAGGTTTTTTTTTTTAAAAAAACAGTAAGTTTATCCTGCCAATTTAATTTCTTCACTTTATCCCTTTCTTTAATTTGGATTTGAGCAACAATTTATATACTATTCATTTATGCATAAGCTCATGAGAAAGTGTATTAATATTAGATGTTTGACTACATATTGAATTTTGGTATTTTGGTATCATAGATAATACCATCAATTCCTACTGATCACAATAGCAGGTGTACAGGTGTTCAGAAGTAGGACGCTGCTTGTGTGCTTTAAAATCTGATGTGACCCTTAAAAATAGAACATGGAATAAATAGGTCTCTGACCTATTCAGTACTGTTTTTCTTATATTGTAGCAGCTGGATCCAGAACTATTAAAATCAATGGAATATAAGTTAATTATGCTTTCCAAGGAATTGTAATGTGGGTGGATCCATTTCACATTAACATGTTGGTTTGACATTTTTGGGCTTTCATATCTTGAAAGTACAAACAAGTATCTGAGAGAAGACTAATGATCCAGCTGGGAGGTTTCTCCCCAAGTGGCAGCGTTCTCGGAGGACAATGTTTTGCCCAGCCTAGAAGTTGGAGAGGCTTTTTTTCTTCTCCCCAGTGAGTGAAAAGCTGGCGGGCCGGCAGGTTCGGGGAGCTGCGGGCCTGGGATTCGGGGTGTGTGTGTGTGAAAGTTTTGCTCCTCGGAGCAACCCTTGCAGAGTAAAGAAAAAATTCTTATAAGTGCAAGAAGTTGTTAATTGCTTCACAATCGTGAGAGCAAAACCTCCGCCCCTCGAATCCCAGGCCCGCAGCGAGCTGATCCGCTGCCCATGGCTCTGGCTATGCCTCCTGCAGTCTTGCCCACCATTCTATTCTCCTGTTCTTCGGGTTGGGCAGTCCAGCTACGGTCAGCTCGGCTCTGTTTGGCTTGGGCTGCTCCTGCGCCAGGGCCAGAGAGAGCTTGTGGGCTGGACCCTGCTGGCCCACCAGCTTTTTGCTCACTGGGGAGGAGAAAAAGCGAAGCTTCTCCACACTTCAGAAGCAACTTCCAGGCTGGGCAAAACATCGTCCTCCGAGAGCACTGTCGCTTGGGGAGCAGCTGAGCCTCCCGGTTGAGGAAGATGGATCAGGGTGCCCTGAGGTGTTTTTCCCCCACCCGGGCATGGGAAGAGGCGAAGGGGCACCGGCAAACCAAGAAAGATGTCCCCGGTAATTGTAGGAAGGTTGTGGGGAGTGTCTCCAGAGGAAGCCTGGAGTGTGCACACCCCAAAAGCGGAGTCTTCCTGCAATGCAGATTCAAGTGCCGCCGGAGCTCTGCTTGAACATGGCGGGAGACCGAGTGTTGAAGTGATCACCTCATCCCTCGCTGCGGGGCTGGGATTCAGGTTGAAATTTTGCTCCTCGGAGCAACTCCCCGCCCTTGCACAAGTAAAGAAAAACTTCTCGCGCGTGCAAGAAGTTAATTGTCTCACACTCACAAGAAGTTTTTCTTTACTGTTTAAGGTTTTTCCCTGCACACAACAGCTGAGAGACACTCGCAGAGGGGTGCAATTTGGGGGTGGCAGGTGGGGCAGGGGATGGAGCGGGGTAGGCCACGAGATGTGCATCTTACCGGAGACTGTCTTTTTCGGGGTTCTAGTGGCTTTTTCAGAGTTTTCTTAAAAAACCGCCTCTCCAGACGAGCTTGAAAACATCCGAGGTTGCTTATGGAGGGAGCAGTCGGGCAAGCGTTCCCCCCTGCTGAAAACTCAGCTTCTGCGAATGCACAGAAGCAAAAACAAGCAAAAATAGAAAAAAAGCCAAAAACAAGCTGGCGGCACATGCACAATGCCGGAAACTCGGCTTCTGCGCATGCGCAGAAGAAAAAACCCAGAAAAAATTCAAAAAACAATTTAAATTTTTTTAAAAAAAGATGGCGGCTCCCACGGACTGGCACCAACCGATCCGGTTTGATGACATCATCGTGACATCACCAGCGGGTCGCTACCGATTCGGGCGAACCGGGAGGAACCACCCCTGAACTCGAGCCAATCATTTTCTCTCCACTCAACTTATTTCACAAGATGTTTGCAGTGACAATAAAGAGAATCTTCTGTTTAAGCCATGTTGAGTTCCTAATCTAAAAAAAATATTAAATCCATCTATTTATACATATAGCCAAGGTTGTGTATCACTTTAGTCCAATGATTCTCAACCTTCCTAATGCCGTGCCCTGTGCCCCACCCCCACACCCCACCACGACCCACCCTGCCGCCGCACCCACTGCCACGACCCCCGCCCTGCTGCTGCCCTTTGGGTTCTTTTACCCTCTGCGCATGCACAAAGCCTTCTGCACATGCGCAGAGGGTAAAAGAACCCAAATGGCGGCGTCCGGGCGAAGTCTCTCGACCCCTGTGAAAGGGTTGTTCGACCCCCAAAGGGTCGCGACCCCCAAGTTGAGAACCGCTGTTTTAGTCGGACATAAACATTAGGCATTTTGTATCTCTTTGGAAGTGGAAGCATTAAGGAAGTATAACAGAACGTAACAATTTTGTTGAGCATCATTACATATATTTTTTTGGGACCATGATGATTCCATTTTGAGTTCAGGAAAAAAGTGTAGCTTTTCCTAGCAGGTATCAGAAATGCAGTATAAACACCCAAGCACATTTTCTCATTTGGATCCAAATAGTTTCTAATCAGCAATAATATACATTTTATGAAGAGGGGAGGATAGATGAATACCATGATCTTCCAACCTGAAGATCTGGATAGCACAATGCCATCTAGTTGGATCAGGATAACGAACACAGTGCGCAGTTATGGGTACTTGGTCTTAAACTAATGCTGGGCTGGACTTCATGCAACATGATTCTTTTTGTAAGATACAGTACTGCCTCTCCCTTATAACAACAATGTAATCTAGAACATAGCAGCAAACATTATCCAAACTCCAGAAATAGTTTTGCCTCTCATTACAGATCCCTCTGTGCAAGGGCCCATCCAATTTATCTTTTTTTTTTTAAATCAAGGATTGTAACAAGACATATTTAGGCCAGTAGTAAAATAGCATTGTTAGTACTGTTCCTTGCTTTCCCTAGAATATAAACTCAGAACTACTATATGACTGCCTATATGGAAGAAGTGCCTTTTGTGTGCTGGTCTCTTTTGTTTAAACAAAAGAGGGGAATGAAATATGCTATAGAATACTCAAGCAGATGCTTGCCATTATATTAACACATGTATTATGGTGTATCATGTAATGGTATACTGTGGGGAATAGTAATGAATAGTTTGGCGCACAATAATGTGCATTGTTGATGTTTGTTAAAATAAAGATATTCAATTTATAATAAAAGGGATTAAAAGCTTAATTCATGGCTATGTTAATATTTGTCTGCATGTACACAGATAAATGGTAACGTACCTTATCACATTAAGCACCTGCACGTACAAGTTGCTCTGCTGAGATCTCTATGGGATTGTATGTTTCACAGAGTTTAAACTTTCATTTTCCAAAATAATGATATCATTCATTTACAGATATAGATAGGGTTTCCTTACTCTAATGCTATCCTGAAATGGGTATTGTTACTTTAACTACAAAAAAGGCTTCAATTACCACAGTGGTTTTCTTGTGCTTCCATCTGATGATATTTGTGTATAGTATATATACATTATATACTTCTGCAACAAATCTGATTGCATGACAGATGTGAATTAAGCCTTTTATGAAATTCATTTCTGATGCTAAAGAAAATGGATATTCTTACTGTGGAAGAAGTGAAGGTATAGGTGGCATGTGACACAGATCCCATCTTAATATCAATCTCCCAGTGTCTCAAATTCCCTACCAACCATTGCATAGGCTTAACAGAACCCCCCCCCCCCCCGCAATTCGTGAAGAATATGCATAATTAAGGAATGTGATTGATGTCTGAACTATTTCATTGTTTTTCTCTGCTGTGCAAGCATTTACAGGAATGTTGGATGGCTGTGCAGACTCTATTTGGTATGTTCCAGAGGACACAATGCCAGCTGAAACACCCAGCATGTCCTTTTTATTACTAAATCAGATGGCAGCCAAGTTATTGTCAATAATTTTAATGGGGAGACCTTAAAAGCGTGCTTGTAACTGTGCACTGTAAATTTATAACAATTAATGCCCACAAGCTAGTATTAAAACTATTTTAGATGGTGCAAAATAACACACTGTTAAGTTTGTAGGAAAATATATTGGTTTCCTATATAAAAATGTCAATTATTATTATGGCAATGTGATAGGGAGAAAATCCCTTATCTTTTAACCCAAATTTACTTTTGTTTGCTTTATACACAAATATGCAAAAACACATATGCACATAACTACAGAATATTCTGATACCTTAAAAGCATTTCATGTTAATTTATAAACTGGCTTTTTTGTATCAATAGTAAACCAGATCCTATTGTTATCTAATGTTTAATTTAAACTATATTAATTTAAAAGATTTTGATGTAAGATACTCTTCCCTCTGTGGCTCCCTGTGTTGAACTATCTTTCTTAGTTAATACATGCTGAAGTTTTTTCTATTTTCCTGTCCAACTCTCATATCTCTGAAAATTAAATCCTGTTACCGTTGCCAGCAAGGGTTACGCTAGCAGAAAACATAGGAGAAAAATGAAAATCAGAACATTATAAAGAAGGTGGGAAACAATCTTAGCAAGAAAAATCTTCCAAGCTGCAGGAATAAAATGTGTTGCTTTTGAATGGAAGAATCTTAAAAAAGCTATGTTGGGCAAAACTTGTCCATGAAAAGAAAAATGTACTCCAAGATAAGCCTGGAACTGTACCATATGTATAAATAGGAATTTGCTCTATTGGGGTACCATGGATTTGTCAGTTACGCATCCTACTGTTAAGAATGCCCTCAATGCCCTTCTCATTTCACCTAGAAGATAAAATTACTATACCGTCTGCATATAGCAAGGCTAGACCCGCACAATCTGATAATGGATTAAAAATGATGATTAAAAGATGAGAAAGTCTGAATTACTGAATTATTGTACCGATTGAAAAGTAAAATATCAGCATGAAAGACCAAGTCCCCACATGTGAAGGTTTAATTAAACTGATTTATTGCTAATTTATTGCTAAAATAAATAAAATAAAAGTGTATGCACAGGAATCTTCTCAACTAATGCTTAGAGCTAGAGAAGGGGCAATGGTGGGTTAGGTTTAGTTCTCTTGTACCTACATAGGTATTCTAGGCTGATCCCCCTTTTCATTCCATCCCCAGGTTCTGCCATCCCTTCTCCTATATAAGGAAGCTTTGTCTTGTCTCTGCTTTGGTGGATGCAGCTCCAGAAACGTAACTTCAGAGATAGGGTTACACACAATCTCTGTAATGATATGTGGGAATGCCCTTGGGAGACATGAGGAAGATCTGCACACCAGACAACCATCATGCAAAAGATATTGCAGCCCACGGAAGCCAAGGGGATGTGGGATACATTTAGAAGGGACCCTCATTAGTTTTATGGAGATTAAAATAAAAGAGGACAAAAATACTTCCAGACAAGTTTCTATTAATGTAACCTTACAATAAAGATAGATTTATCATCCATAGTTGTATTTCTTGTCTGGACTACTTTGAAGGGCTAACAACTTCATCAGGCTAAGTCAGGTTACTCCTCCTCCCATTAGTTTTGGCTTCACATCAGCGGTGGGTTGCTCCCGATTTGGACCGGTTCTTAGAACCAGTAGTGCCGGCGGCGGGAGGCTCCGCCCACCCACTTGGGACGCTTCTGCGCATGCGCAGAAGCTTCTGAGCATGCACAGAAGTGTCGTGCACGCACACGAGTGCATGCGCTAATTGGTGGCAAAATATTTTACAACCCACCACTGCTTCACATGATCTTCCAAGAAACCCAATAACATAGCCTCCAAAGGACTGCAAAACCTCTGCCCACCCAGTCTATCCTAGCAGCTCTGGTCCCACTGAGTGCCTCAGAATATGGAACAGATAAAATGGCCACATTCCCCCTCTTGTTACAGAATTGGTGATGAGACAAGATGATTCCCACAGACGGGGCGTATTGTTGCAATCCCAGGACACTGATTGGCTTCAACCAAAAAGTGCCAGCCAGCTCTTGCTCCCATTTCATTTGCAGCCTGAAAATTGGGGGCATTTAAATTCTTTCAAAAGGGCATTAGTAATTCTCAACTACCATTTGTAAATTTTTTTAGTATCACTAAAATGAAATGAAAAAGAGTCTTTTTACTTCACTCTTGTGAATAGACACCAGCAGGTTTTTGCTTCCATTCCACATTCTAATGAACTGTTTACACTTATAGTTCTTTCCCAGCTACTTCCCATGTAACACAGCAAACAACTTTTGCAATTTTTCCAAAGCTGACTGTATCAGAACACAGGATCCTATTGTAAAAATCCATAGGATTTGGCCAATTTTCCCTCATATGAATCACACCAAAGGCTTTCAGTTTCCTAGAATTTGTACAAATAACTGACAAAATAGTAAATGAGGGAGATATGCCCTATATCTAAGTATACTTGACTACTCTGAAGTAAAATTTTACTGATTTGGGTTAGTAGAGAAATGTATTAGGAAATGTCCACATTTCCTCCAGAACTTCTAACCAAATGCTACTTGGCAGGTTTAAAAGCTACAATCTGCACACATTTCTAAGGCACCATGGTTAAAAAAAGCTAATCCACGAGATTTCAGGATTAAAGTTTCTTTTGTTTTTTGAAAAATATACATTTAGCTTCAGTACTTCCGAGCAATATAGATGACATATGGAGAAAATGTTTTATTTTATTTAATATTATATGAAAGACATTTAGCATCACAATCATTGTGATATCACAATTAGCCCAAACTCTGAATACACTGAGAGGTATATTTTAACATAGTGATGGTTAACCTTTTCGGCACCAAGTGCCGAAACTGGAATGTGTGCGCCGGAGCGCCGGAACCTGGAAAAGAGTAGCTGGTGGGTGTGCATGTGCGTGGTGGCCAGCTGCTCTTCCAGGTTCCATCGCACACATGTGCACCAGACAGCTGGTCCAGCACGCATGCGCACCCACCAGCTGCTCTTTTCCGGGTTCTGGCACACGCATGTGTGTCGCTCAGCTAGTCTTCATGTGAAGACCATCTGGCCGGCGCGCATGCGTGCAATGGAATCCGGAAGAGCAGCTGGCGATGGCACACGTGCCCACAGAGAGGGCTCTGCATGCCACCTCTTGCACACGTGCCATAGGTTTTAACACAGTGGTTCCCAACCTTTTTGTGATCGAGTACCACTTGGAGGTCCCGTACAGTCGCCGCATACCACCTGGTTCCAGATAAACTAAATTCGATCAGATATCACTTTATTTCCATAATTGTACCGTTCCTTTTTTGGCCCCGCGCATCCAGCAACTGGATTCTCGGGCCGCTGGGACCAGGTGGGTGGCGTGTGGCAACAGTTGTGTTAGGCAGTAAACATTTTTGTGAAGTAAAAAATAACTAACTAAAAATCGTTCATGACCCCGAAAGTGTTTGCGTACCACCTGGAAGGCCCTCGCGTACCACTAGTGGTACACGTACCACAGGTTGGGAACCACTGTTTTAACAGAATAACAATAAAAGAGTTGAAAGGAACCTTGGAAGTCTTCTAGTTTCCTGCTCAGGCAGGAAACCATATACCATTTCAGAGAAATAGTTGTCCAACCTCTTAAAAACTTCCAGGGTAGGAGCACCCACAACTTCTGGCAGCAAATTGTCTATGATATATTTTTGTCCTCACTCGAAATGTCTCAAATCATGTTGACTTAAATCCTATTCTAATGTAGGTTCTACTTAATTATATGCCTCCTTTCCAACACTTTTTTTTTTTTAAAAAGAACCTTCTCAGTGACAGGCTGCCTGTTTAATCCTCTTTCTATTGGCTTTGGCTTATAGTTTAAAAGCAAAGAAGGGCTTATTAATTGAATCTTCCTTTTAATGCCTCATTTACTTTTTTTAAAAAATTCACCAGCTATATTTACAGCCAAAAGGCAGACTTTTATGTTCAAAGCTTATCTCTAGCGTGCAGTTTCATTGTTCTGTTCTGCACAACCATGAAAAAAGATTATGACCTTCGAAGATTTTTGTCAATTACTATCATTCTTTAATATATATATATTTATAATTAGTGAGATTGTAAAGGCCAGTTTGTGAAAGAAAATTGGATGTATTTGAGCTAAACTAAGTAAATATATATTTACGGACAGAGGGTGCACAATTTTATTATTTAGTAAACATTTTTTCAAGGCACTGCAAGCTGTCCATTTGAAGCAATCACTACTTGCTGTGAATTATCACTTTGAAATAATTTCATTGTTTTCATTCCGAATACCTCTGTTCAAAAGTATATTCAAACTACTCTAGTTTAATCCTCATACCAGCCCACTAAGAGATCAAAACCTTGATGTGAAGCCACGTGTACAAACATTAAGGTTGACCTGAACAGCTAATGATTTCAAACTCTAGACATTTTTCACTCGCAAAAGAAGAGGTATAAGAAGCTACTAAAGGAGAAAAAGTGCTGGTTTAAATTGAGACCTGGGCCAAAATCCACCAGGTGATGATAAACAAAAATCATTGTCTAATTTGGTGCCTTCTGTCTTAATCTACAGGTCGTCCTTGACTTGCTATCAGTCATCTAACGATCATTTGAAGTTATGACTGCCTCAGAAAGTGTGCTTTATGGCCCATGAAACACTTCCAGTTATTGTAAAACATCATCCCCCTGCATGGTCACATAATCACAATCTGGGTACTTGGCAACCTGTTTATATTTATAACTGGCTGCCAAGGGCCTGCAATCACGTGATTGCCATTTGAAATCTTATCTGACAGCATCCCCTTTCTGGGGAAACCAGCAGGGAAGTTTGCAAGCTGCTGTCATCTGCCACAGGGCTGAGATTCCCTACTGGCAGGTAGGTTTTTGAGAATGAAAGGTTTGCCTGCTGGAAAGGAATCTCAGATTGGTGTGGAGCTGAGATTCTCCCTCCCCTCCCTAGGTAGCCATCTGATAGCAAAAAGGTTGCCAGCTGAGTGGAGAGAAACACCTCTGGTGGGTTGAAAAAATGGAGGTCATATCCCAAAGACTTGAGCTCTGTTCTTGCAGCCCTCAAAGGAGTTCTCCATTCCTCCAGCGGGGTGGAGAAATAAAGCTCAGATCCTGAAGTTCCAAGCTATGTTCCTGCAGCCTGCTGGAGCAGTTCCTTTCTGTGCCTAGAGGAGAGCCAGCAAGGTGGAGAAATGGATCCTAAATATTCCATCTCCATTCCTGAAGCCTGCTGCAGTTCCCTTTCATGCATGGAGGAGAGCTGAACTTGGCAGGTGGATCTTTCGCTCTGTCCATGTCAGGCCTAGCCCAAGAATGATGTAAAGCCAAAGTTCAGTTCTTTATTTTCATATATCATATACACAGAATCTTGCCAGACTAAACCTATACTGTCATAACCTAATGGGTAATCCTTGTGTCACAACCATAATGGTGCCTGTCTATCATGGTCATAACTCATGACAATCACAAAACTTTTACTACATTTTTCTGGTGGTTGTTAAGTGAATCACCACAATTGTTAAGTGAATCTGTGGTTGTTCAGTGAATGGCGCAGTTGTTGAAGGAACCAATGGTTCACTATATGTATGCAGTTCTGCCAAAAACGGAAGTGAATGCCAGTTTACTGTCATAAATGCAATAAAAATGGTCACAAGACTAGGGGGACTCTGCAAATAGCCATACATATGGCCTAGTTGCAGAGCACCCGAAGTGCAGTCATGTGACTGTGGGGGGGGGGGGCGTGACCAGTGGATCTTTAAATTTTGGTTGTAAATACCCCCAGGTAGGTCTGTTGGAAGTTCAAATGATTGCTAAGCAACTGGTCATAAGGACTACCTGTGCTCTGGAATATTCTGAGAGACGCTAACCTAAATATCTTCCTTTTCACAAGATCCAGCTCTGGACTGTATTGTTTCTTGTCTCGCCCCACCATACCTCTTGTTGGAATGTGCTCCCTTCTTCCTGGGAAAATGCTGCATTATTATAGTTCACCACATCATTTCCCCCTTTGTAGACATATTCCATCACAGTTTGCTAAATGATCCGGGTCACTTAACAACTGCAACTAGGAATGCCAGAATTGTGGTCACTGAGCAAAGCAAGTCATGTGGGCATCTCCTTTAATCACTGCCTCACTCAATGTGAAATTCCAGTCCCAATTATGGACTACCCATACAGTTAGCAAAAACGCTGATAATAATTTAATCTTTCTTGATGCTTGAGTGAGGCATTTTGCATCTGTTCATGGCAGTATCCCTTATATTGAGCTATTAGATTATACCCTCCCACAATGGCCACAAGCATCTCCTTGACAACATTCAGAAGTCTTGTTTTCAGTATATTTATCTAAGATATTATAATGATTTAATGCAAAATAATTTATATGAATTATATTAAATCCAGAAATTTAATATTCACTGAGTTAGAAACATGAGGGAAGATTGTCTTCCCATCACATCTGTATTGAGTCCATTAGTAATGGGCTCATGTATGCAGTAAGGATATGGTTTTGTTTGTGTACAATTTAGATCTCCATAAAAAAAGTAAAAAATAGTTTTAACATCAGGCTGTCTTAAAAACCACTTGGAAGCATCAGATAATCCAGCTCATTTGCCAGTTGATTCTCCATAGTGGGTGGAGCTATCATTCAGGAATGGGATGACACTGTCCATTCAGCCAATCAGGACTGAGTCTGTCAAATTATAGATCTCCGCTTCTGGCTCTAATTCCCCTCTTTGACTCAGTCCTCAGACTGAATAGGACGTGTGTTTTTCTGTCTCCCATTCCTGTGAGATTATCTTCACCTTCCTTCACTGTCATCAAGATCGTTTTCTGTGAGTTTCCTCCCCAGCTGACTCTTGTTTGATCTCTGAGTCGCAGGGTCGAGCACGGCACAGAGCTTCGGCTCTAGCTGCTCTGCCAAGCCTCTAGCCGAGGGCCATCTGACAGACGGGGGATTCCCCTCCTACTGGGCCTTAGGAGCTTCCGCTCCGACCCCCATAAATAGATCGGCTATTTCGTGAGGCATTGCGGTACTGGCATACGGAGCTCGTGCTCCCTAATATCTGTGCTGAACAGCTGATTGCCTAGTAACTGCATTTGCAATTGGAGCACCGTCAGAGCCGAGTTCAGTCGCCTTGTCACAGGAGCCCTGCGCTCAGGTGACCAACGGCCAGAGGAGTCTTGAGCTCCATTTACTGCTCTCGGCAAGGGAGAGACAGCGTGGAACTGGAATATCACTGAAGGAGCTATCGCGCTCGAGCAGCTTGCTGTCTCCTCCCTCTGGCACAGGAGTCTCTTGGCTCCATAGGCCGGTATTCTGCCACCTCAAGGCAGGGGATTTTTTCTTTGCTTTCTGATCGAGCGATTGGGAACCTCGTGTTAACAGGCTCTCAGAGCCCTCAGAGCTTCGATAGGGCGAGTTTCCCCTACTCTATGGTTCAGCTTTCCTGTGGCAGATCTCTTCGCCACCCCGGAGAATGCCCAACTGCCAAGATTTTTTACAAGGTTCAAGATCCAGGGTGCGGAGGGGACCAACACTCCCAATTGCGACTGGCCATCCGGCCTCTTGAATGCATTCCCCCCTCTGCCTCTCCTCCTCAAGGTCATCAGAAAGATCCTGGAGGAGAGGGCGGAAGTGCTGCTCTTGGCTCCACACTGGCCAAGGAGGGCCTGGTTTGCGGACCTGAAATCTCTGTCAGTGTGTCAGCCCTGGAGGATCCCACAGATAGAGTCATCGCTCAGCCAGGGGTCATTGGTCCACCTGGACCCCCAGTGGTACCAACTGACCACCTGGCACTTGAGCGGTGCACTCTGAAACGCCGTAATATGCCTGACAGCATCATCAGGACCCTCTAGGCTTCTAGGAGGCCTTCCATCAAAAGAATTTATTCTGCCACCTGGAAAACTTTTTGCTCCTAGTGTTCCAAAGAGGGATGTTCTCCTGTGGATTTGACTATGGCGAAGCTCCTGGAGTTTTTACAACAGGGGCTGAACAAGGGGCTATCACCCAACACGGTCAGAAGACAGGTGGCAGCTTTATCCTCTGTGTTGTCTTGTGGCTCCCTAGAGTCTCTGTCGCAGCACCCCACAATACGCAGGTTTTTAAAAGAGGCTACTAACCTGTGCCCACCTGTAGTTCACAGATACCCCACCTGGGACCTTACTAAGGTGCTCACCTCCCTAACAGGGGTCCAATACGAGCCTTTGAGATCATCTTCTCTCCGCCATCTTACTTGTAAAGTGGCATTCCTGGTGGCAATCACCTCCGCCAGAAGAATTTCTGAGCTCGCAGCCCTGTCAGTTAGGCAGGACCTCTGCATTTTTCATGCCGACAGAGTGATTCTCTGCCTGGACCCTACATTTGTGCCCAAAATAAACTCCTGGTTTCACAGGGCTCAGGAGCTTGTCCTCCCTAATTTCTGTCCTAACCCCTCCCATGCCTTAGAGAGACAGTGGCACACCCTTGATGTTAGGAGGGCCTTCAAGCAGAGGTGGGTTCCTGCGGTTCCAGCGGAGATCTACAATTTGACAGACTCAGTCCTTATTGGCTGAATGGACAGTGTCATCTCATTCCTGGATGCTAGCTCCACCCTACGAGAAGGAGTGTATCAGGTAAGACCAGCGCCCCTTCTAAGCATCATCAGTATGCTACTTCAATCCTTTACTTCGTGTACTAGATTCCTTCTGGGTGTAATAATTTGACATTCTGGGATACTATCAGGACTCTTTTCCAACTGCAATTAGTGTGCTTACAGTCCCTTATTTCTCCAGAATGAGAAATTAGGATAGAGATCTGCAAACAAGCCTAAATAAGGTGTCACACCTTAATGTTTGTTATTTGCTTCCAAAGAGTTCCTTACAGCCATATAATTATCATCCATTCCAATTTCAAAATTTTATAAGGCCTTCACTTTAAGCAGGTTGGATAACCAGGAGTCCTCCTTGGATATTTTGAAAATAGTCCAGTGCATTTCCAGTCATGCAATGTCATGCATAGGGCTTCATTTGTTTGCGTGGCCCAGTTCTTGGCGGGCCATAGACCGGTGCTGATCCATGGCCTGGGGGTTGGGGACTCCTGCTCTAGACAGACCCTTATATCTCCTGTTTTGAAGAAAATTCCAGGTATGCAATTTTTATTTAATGCTACTACTTGCAGAAAAGGCAAAAATAGCCTTTTAAGTCACCCAGTTCTGTGCTATCATTTGTATGATAAGCCATACTATTATTTAGGATTGAAACTTCTTATAATAATATTTTATTTGGATTTAGTTTATGTCATTAATTATTTTTAGATACTATTTTTATTGTTTTTCTGTTACACACATATACATAAATATTGAAGGATGTAATAATTTTATTTAATATCTTGTTTGTTATCTGGCCTCAGGGCTGAAATAAATAAATTTGGATAAAGGAAGGGAGGGAGGATGGAAATATTTCAACTTTAATTATATTTTATTAATATTACTCATGTTTTATGCAATTCTTTAAATAGGATTTCACTGCATTAAATGTTTATCGACCTTTGTTGCCTTTGCCTTTTCTCCTAGTTTATTTGTAAACTACTAAATATGAACTTTTAAAATTCTATATATGGACATACCGGTAGTTAGTTTCATATTTTCTTCAAAATTAGTCTAGGAGAAGAAAAGGAAATATGTTCACATGTGAAAACATGTGATTTAAAATATATTCAGTTCTTCCTCTGAATATATAATTTTTTAAATTTAAATTATATATATATATATATATATATATATATATATATATATATATATATATATATATATATATATATATATATATATATATATATATATATATATATATATATATATATATATATATATATATATATATATATATATAGTATGTGAAAAGATAAACCGCTGTGCATTTTCTTTTTTTGGGAAGATCAGTTTCTTTTTTCATTTATATAGAATGACTTTTTCTTTAAACACTAAGACTTTTGTTATGTTAATCAGGCAGGGAACATTTCCAATTCAATTTTACCTGAGCGCTGGTCAGCTATAGCTTTCTTTGTTTGATGTCCCTTGGGCCCTCCCTTGTCTTTTAAACTGTAATTTAGTTGGAGCTGCTGTCAATTTACTCTGTCCATTACATTTGGAGTGATATTCCAGACATTGTATTCTATTCAGTCCTAGAGAAATTCCCTGACCCAAATGAAATTTGCAGATAAAAAAACCCCCCACATTTAGGGATCTAGAAGTGCAAGCTGTGATAGATAGATAGATAGATAGATAGATAGATAGATAGATAGATAGATAGATAGATAGATAGATAGATAGATAGATAGATAGATAGATAGATAGATAGATAGATAGATAGATAGACAGACAGAGACAGGAGAGACAGACAGACAGACACAGACAGACAGGTACACATGTGTACATGCACAAAACATACATACACATATAGATTGTATACAGCTTGAACTTGGTCTATGTGTCTGTGTATGTGTGTGTACATGCACCTGTGTATATATATATATGTGTCTGTTTTTGGGAACAACATATTTGCTAATATCCCAGATGTTTTTTAAAAAAATTAACAATGTATCTTTATATTCAGTAGAGATTTTACTTAAGGTTAATTAATTAACATTTTCAATTAATTGGATAGTTTCAGTCTAGTTAAGCAAATAGTGAAGTTTGTAATTTTATTGGGGAGTTAAAAATTTTACTAGTCTGATAACACAACAATCCAGCTTTAGAAAAGCCCGTCTATAATTTTACCACAATTGCCATGAGTGGTATACTTTGAACAAGAGCACAGTCTTCATATGCTTGCCTAGAATTCAATGAATTCCTAAATCTCAACTGTGTTAGATGAGATATTGTTGCATTTGTAGGTCTCCTATGGCACATCTGCCAATATTTCAGTCAGAAACAGGACGTGATTATTTTAATATACTTTACATAGCACAATGCACATTTTTGGTTCTTTCCAGCATGTAGTCTTTCTCTCTCTCAAAGGATACAGGTAGTCATTGTTTAATGCCCACTTGTTCAGAGTCCATTTGAAGTTTCAGGGATACCAAACAAGAATACTTTTTGACCATTCCTCATAGTTGCAGCTGTTGCAATGCCCCAACAATAACAACAACAACAACAACAACAACAACAACAACAACAACAACAACAACAATAATTTATTGTCATTGTACACCCATACAATGAAATTCACATAACGCTTCAAGACCAGTCCCAACATACACAGCAATCCCCACCCGCCACAAATTCCCCACCCCGAACCACTCAAACATCCATACAACAGACCAAGTAATACTATCTAACAGCTCACTGATGGTGACCCTTCAATTCATTATTGTGCAATTATAGCTCTAGGATAAAAACTATTCAGAAAGCGTGTGGTCCGAGTTTTGATTGTTCTGTATCTTCTGCCAGAAGGCAACAGTTCAAAAAGATTGTAAGCAGGATGAGAAGAGTCTTGTGCAACTTCCTAGAACAGCGAGATGCAGAGATATCGTCCAGGGCTGGTAGCTGGAGCCCAATGATATTCTGGACAGTTGTAATTATGCTCTGTAGAGCTTTTTTGTCTGCTGCAGAGCTGCTTCCATGCCATGCTAGAATACCATATGTCAGGACACTCTCAATGGTGCTGCGATAGTAGGACAACAGTAGATGCTGAGATAGATTTCTTCCTGAGCATTCTCAGGAAATACAGCCTCTTCTGAGCCTTCTTCACGAGCATGTTTACATTCATAGTCCATGAGAGGTCCTCTGAGATATAAATACCCAGAAATTTAAAACTACTAACCCTCTCCACCTCCTCGCCATCTATGTGCAATGGTAAATGTGCATCTCTCTTTTTCCTAAAGTCAATTATCAGTTCTTTAGTTTTTTTGGTGTTAAGTATAAGATTATTCTCTTTGCACCACAATATCAACCCTTGTACTTCCTTTCTATAAGCAGACTCATTGTTCTTGTTAATGAGCCCCACCACTGTCGTATCGTCCACAAACTTAATAATTGCATTGGTATTATACAATGGGGTGCAGTTATGCAATCATGGCCCTAGGGCTGATGACAACCCAAAGAGAAGGGCCCTGTATTGCAGATGTTGACCTGCATAGCAGAACCTAAGGAATCTGCGGTAGCTGGTGTTAATTGGGAGGTGAAGGTATGCCTCAGTTAATTCTGTTAGCCCTGGCAGCTCACCTGAGATCCATCCCGGTGAGGCTGCCGTGTTATCTTGATGACATTTTGGTGCAGGCCTTGTCTCCCTCCTGGGTGACCGAGGATATCTTGCTTACCATTAAGACCCTAGAAGACCACAGTTTTTCCATAAATTGCACCAAAAGTCATCTCGTTCCAACATCCCGTCTGGTCCATCTAGGGGCCATAATTGATTCGGAATTTGGGGAGTCTTCCTCTCGCAGGAGAGGCACGACAGCCTTCTCGATCTGGTATCTCAGATTCAGCAGAATCCCAGGGTTCCAATAGCCACCTTGTCATGTTTGTTGGGGAAAATGATGTCATGCATTGATATCGTTCCCTGGGCGCGCCTTCATGCGCAGAGCCTTCAATGGTTCCTTCTTCCCTTCCAACATTCAAACTCCTTAGATTCATCCTACCTGATAAGGGTCCCCAATCCCGTCCTTGACTCCCTGCAATGGTGGTCATCTTTGGCCCTAGCCAGGGACTGTACCTTCCGAGAGCCTGAACACATCATACTAACATCTGATGCCAGTCAGTTTGGTTGGGGGCACATATCCAGGACCAATTGGCCCAAGGCCATTGGTCCCCTGAAGATCTAACACATAATATTAACTGGTTGGAGCTGCGGCCGATCCACCTGGCCCTGCTCCACTTTCAAGATCTTCTCAGAGGAAAACATGTCCTTGTATTAACAGACAATATAATGGCGAAAGCCCATGTTAACCACCAGGGAGGTACTCACTGGCTTCCCCTCATGAGTGAATCATTCCTCTTAGGGACTTGGGCAGAATCCAACCTTCTTTCCATCAAAGCGGAATATATAGCAGGATCATCCAATGTACAAGCAGACTGCCTAAGCAGACTGACTGTCAACCACACAGAGTGGCAGCTCCATCCTGCTGTATTCCGAGACATTTGCCACAGGTTTGGCCAACCTGCAGTGGACCTCTTTGTGTCGAGCCAGAACGCACAACTGCCTCGCTTTTACACGAGGTTCAGGACCCTAGTGGCTGAAGGGACCAACGCCCTATGTTGCAGGTGGCCATTTGGCCTGTTGTACGCTTTCCCCCATTACCTCTAATCCCGGCAGTGATCCAGAAACTGATTGCGGAGGAAGCAGAGATCCTCCTGGTGGCACCGCACTGGCCCAGGCATCCGTGGTTCGCGGACCTGGTCAGTCTGTCCATGACTCACCCCTGGAGAATCCCTTCGGAGAAAATCTCTCTCAGCCAGGGGGTCCTGCTCCATTTGGAGCCTCAGTGGCTCCACCTGACTGCCTGGCACTTGAGAGGGAGCTCCTAAGGAGGGATCGCCTCTCCGATAAGGTCATCGGGACCATCCAGGCTGCCAGGCGCCCGTCCATGGACAGAATCTACAACGCCACCTGGGTAAGTTTCTCAAAGTGGTGTGCTAACCATCTTTTAGTCCCCACACAGGCCTCCGTTCAGACTGTATTGGACTTCCTCCAGGAAGGACTGGACATGGGCCTAGCCCATAGTACTCTATACAGACAGGTAGCGGCTCTGGCCACAGTATTACCTGGCAGTGGCCAAGATTCTCTTGCCCACCATCTTCATATGCAGATTCCTACGGGGGATAGAACACCTTCAACCTCCGGTGGTACACTGATACCCGACTTGGGATCTGCCAAAGGTCCTGCAGGCCCTTCCAGTTGCTCCCTTTGAACTGCTCTGGGTGGCGACGCTCCACAATTTGACCCTGAAAGTAGTGTTCCTGGTCGCCATCACCTCAGCCAGGCACATTTCGGAGCTGTCGGCACTTTCGGTCAGGAAGGACCTTTACCTCTTCCAACCTGATAGAGTCATTCTGTGCCTGGATCCTTTGTTCATACCGAAGGTTAACACATGGTTCCACCAGGCCCAGGAGATCGTGTTGCCCAATTTCTGTTCTCAGCCTTCCCATGCCCTGGAATGGAAGTGGCAAACGTTAGATGTGAAGAGGGCCCTCCAGATTTACATCAAGAGGATGGCCTCCTCTAGGTGGTCAGAGGCACTTTTTGTCTCCTTCCAGCCAGCATCTTTAGGGTCCAAGGTGTCTTCATCAACTATCGGGCATTGGATCTGGGCATGCATAGTGGCTGCGTATCGGGTGCATTCACTCCCGGTACCAAGAAGGGTCACCGCACACTCTACCAGGAGCGCCACCTCCACGAGAGCCTGGTCTACACAGGCATCCCTGGAAGAGATCTGCAGGGCGGCTGCCTGGGCATCTCCTTCGCCATTTATCCGGCACTACCGGTTGGATGTGATTGCCTCGGCCGAGGCATCGTTCGGCAGGAGAGTGCTCCAGCAGGTTCTTCGAGCAGCAGACGATCCAGCCACAACGGAGGCCCGCTCTTAGGACTGCCAGCTTTGGTATGTCCCATTCCTGGCCTATCCTGCACCCTCACTGGAGAAGGAGCGTTGGTCCTACCTGAACACCTTTTCTCTGTGAGGGTTGCAGGATAGGCCAGTCCCACCCTGAAATGACCGTAGGGTCTGGCTCCGGAAGGGTGGGGTCAGGGAGTCTAATCTCTGGATAAGTTTTTGTTGTTACAGCTGTGCCTTCGTCAATAACTGGAGCCAGAGAGAGAGGCAATGGGGCGTGGCTATTAAAATTATGACTCAGTCTCCAGGCAAAAGGACAACATCATTACCTATTCCTGGCCTATCCTGCAACCCACAAAGAAAAGGCGTTCAGGTAGGACCAACGCTCTTCCTCAGTAACAGTGGCAAAATTTAAAGTCTTTCTGGCCCCAAAGGAAGGGGTCTACGGATACATTGGTATTCACTCTAAAAAGTGCTTAAAGAAATAATCATGTCTACCAAGTTTGAACTGTACTCCAAATTAAAGAAAAAATGGGAAATAAGTGATTTTTTTGGAATATATAGTTGCGTTATACTGGGAAATCCATTTCTTCATAATGCTATAATAGACAAATACCCCATTACCTTTTTATTCTAATAAATATGGCAATGCAACTAGAGCTAACTCTCAGTGTTTTTGTTGTTGTACTTATATATATATATATATATATATATATATATATATATATATATATATATATATATATATATATATATATATATATATATATATACACACACATACACACACACACACACACACACACACACACAACACACACACACACACACACAACACACACACACACACACACACACACACACACACACACACACACACACACACACACACACACACACACATATATATATATATATATATATATATATATATATATATATATATATATATATATATATATATATATATATATATTCTGTTTAGAATATGGAAATGAATTATAAAGTTTTGTAACTACTACTTCTAGCCTTCAAACATTTCTCTAATTTTGCCTATTCTCTCTCTCTCTCTCTCTCTCTCTCTCTCTCTCTCTCTCTCTCTCTCTCTCTCTCTCTCTCAGAGAATGAGAGAGAACGAGATAGATAGATAGATATTGGGCCATATGTGTTCTGCCTGGAGACCTCATAAATAGCGTTTGATAAGTTAGCTTGCAGAATTTTAATAAAAGCCTTCCTTTGTCACAGTGCAAAACTAATTGTGTTGTGTGTTGGAGGTCAAATTTGCTGTAATAAAACATCCATCTTGGAGCTTTTTAGAGGAACCTGTTTAAAAAGGTTAAAGTGGGTAATTATCACCAACTACTTGGCAATAAGAGTTGCTTTTCAATGAACCATTTATTCATGATCTGCTGCTTCACACTGCGGGATTCTTCTTGACTAGGTTAGAAAACATAATTAATAAATGATAGGATTATTTATGGTTCATGGTGTTAGATTGGGAAATACAATGATATACAAAATGAGCTAAAATTGCTCTTGCAAGCAGCATCTCCATTTTTAATCCATGAGTTGGATTGTCACATTACTTGATATGGTGTGGTGAACTCTTGATGGTATTCATAAGAGATAATTTTGTTTCTCTTCTCTGTCTGATTTTCTATGTATAAATAGAAATGGACATGCTCCTTGGAAAACAGAGTTAATGACCTGGTTAATCTTTGTCTACATTCTGCTAGGGTAGCATTTCCTGTATGTTGCATCTCATGTGACTATATTTATTCATTATTACAGATAGAAATAAGAAGTTTTTTGGTAGATGAACAAATCAATGTTCAGTGATACTGTTGATACTGTATAAGCTTGTAGTTCTTTGGGACTTATGAAAAAAGCAAACTTGTGTAATGTTTCATAATATATACTATAACCACTACTACCAAGTATTTAAAAGAAGAAACATATTGCAATTTTTTACTCCTTAAAAAGGTAGAACACTAAAGAGTCTTGAGGCAGTAAAAAACTTACATATTTACTAAGACCTATGGACCATATAAATCATCATAAATGTCTTCATTTTTTAAATTCTTTGTCACATTGCTAATGTAGTAGAAATATAAAATGTATCATTTGTCTTAATAACTGTTGTAAAGTAAGTTGTTTAAAAAATAGCCTACTCAAATTCTCTGCCTTTGGCTTTTGACTGTATTGTATTACTTCATTGCTTCCATTCTTTTTTGCATATCTTTTTGAGTTGCTGGTTACAAGACAGGTATATGATAAATTGAAGACATAATGTTGCATCAGCTAGTTCCATCTCCTGATTCCACTATATAAAATTCATTTGTCTGCTGAGGTTTTCATCCTGGCTCAGAAAAAAAAAAGACCAATGACTCCTATTATATTGATTAGAATAGCTATCCTGAGTCAATATCTCAAAAGATCATAGTACCATAGCACAGAAGATATGCATTTTTAAAAACTCATGATTTACAACAGAAAATGTTCATGATCATCACATTTCAATGCCAGGAATTATATAGAACTTAATACAGAAACCGGACAACCTGATCAAGAGAGTTCTCAACAATCTAACCAAGAAAGATGAAATGAAAAGAAGTGGAACACACCTCCCACACTTCTGTTAATGCCCCCAAAATATCCAAGCCCAACATACCTCTTTGTCCTTTATCATTACCAGGGACTCTAAAATACTGTATTTTTTGGACTATAAGACACACTTCCCCCCCCCAAAAAGTGGGTGGAAATGTCTGTGCATCTTATAGAGCAAATGTTGCCAAAGCCATGCCCACCCGCCGGCTCCCACCTTTCGGCCTCTGCCTACCAGCAATTTGCCTCCTTGCAGCAAACAGCAAACAGCCTCAGCACAGCCTCAACACAGCTTCAGCACAGCCTGATTTAGCATGGACAGCTGATTGGCGGTTAGATCGGCCTCCCGGAACACCACCAATCAGCTGTTCTAGGCTGCGGGAATCGGCTCTCAACACTGCTGCCACCTATCGCCGCCTCGCCTGCCCCATTTTCAGCCTCCAAACGTCCCGTTTTCGGCCTCTGCGTGCCCCATTTTTGGCCTCCACGTGTCCCGTTTTTGACTCATTCCAGGCAGCGGGAATAGGCAGCAGCAGCAATCCCTGCCACCTGGAACGGGCCAAAAATGGGATACGTGCGAGGCCGAAAACAGGGCGCATGGAGACAAAAAATGGCCCACGCAGAAGTGGCAGGTGGAAGCAGCAATGGGTGCCAATGGTGCTGATGGGTGCCGGCAATCCCCGCAGCCTGGAACAGCTGATCAGTGGTATTCCGGGAGGCTGATCCAACCGCCAATCAGCTGCTCATGCTAAATCAGGCTGTGCTGAAGCTGACCAGCCTATTTGCTGTTTGCTGCAAGGAGGCAAATTACTGGGAGGCAGAGGCAGATATTTTCCCCTTGATTTCCTCCCCAAAAGCTAGGTGTGTCTTATAGTCTGGAGCATTTTATAATCTGAAAAATACAGTGCAACATAGCCAAGGAACATACAATAAAGCTTGACAAATCACAGAGGAGAACAAATATTCTATCCATTCCCCACTATAGTGTCTCAAAGACCTAAATATAGACAAAATTATGGTTTTGTTTGATGTCACAGCACTCTATATGTCCTTAGATCCAGAACTAGCAAAAGACTCCATGGTATCAGTGCTATACACTATAGCTAACCTAGTCAAATAACTACCCAGAATTATAGACTACATCAATCTCCGCCTCACTACCTAAATAAAATTCACAAGGAAAAAAAAAAAACCCAAACACTACCTTTCCTGGATATTTTTATCACCAGAAGAAATGACAGCAAACTAGAAATTCAAGTGTGTGTGTGTGTGCGTGTGTGCGTGTGTGTGCGTGCGTGTTTGTGTGTGTGTGTAAAAGCAACTCATGTTAAGCAAATGCTCCATTACCAAAGTAACAACCGAATTTCCTACATGAGGAACTGTGTAAGAACATTATTCAGGGAAAAAGAAATGCCTTCCAGTACCTTCTTTACTATCCAACCCCCTATAGCAGAACCAATACAAGGTATGAAAAGGATAATAGTACCATGCGTCAAAAACATTTCAGGAACAACCAACAGACTGTTGTAATTACATGGGATCATGATAGCGTACAAACCAACTAAAGCCTTCCAAAGTATCTTAAGTAAACCAAAAAACGCAGTAGTCCAAGAAGACAAAAAGAATCATTTAGAACATACAATGTAAGGACTGTCAAAATGGGACGTTTTGAAATGGGCCGACCCTTGGCGTGCCCACTTCGCCCCCAAGGGTCAGCACCTAAGCGTGCCATTCCACTGATACCAACTGCCCAAAACACTCACAATGAAGGGTTTAAGATTGTGAGTAGGGTGGAGGTGTTCCTTCAGCAGCATTCTCACTGAATCAGGAGAAGGAGTGCAGCATGGGTGTTTTTGCAATGGGGGGGGGAGATGAAATGGGGAAACTTGAAACCCAACACAGATGATTCTCCAACATCTATAGTCCACTCTTGTTGAAAGGAATAGAATAAAATAGAATAGAATAGAATAGAATAGAATAGAATAGAATAGAATAGAATAGAATAGAATAGAATAGAATAGAATAGAATAGTAGAATAACAGAGTTGGAAGGGATCTTGGGGGTCTTCTAGTCCAACCCCCTGCTTAGGCAGGAAACCCTACACCACTTTGGGTGTAGGGAGAGCAACGTACTTGCAAATGTGCATAGAAGCCGAGTGGAAGGGAGTTCTGCCCTCTGTGTAGGCTGGGCAGGTACACATATGCTGGAATATGCCCTGGCTGAGGAATTCTGGGAGTTGAAGTGCACAAGTCATAAAGTGGCCAAGGTTGGAGAGCCCTGGACTTTATCACACATGACCAATATAAAGGTTCACTTAATAGGTTTGAAAAAATTTTTTTAAGACAATATAAATCAATCAATCAATCAAAAAAACCACTTCATAGGCTGAGCTAGCAATAACCAGTCTGGCATCCCACAGATATTCTGGGACTAACATCCCCAGAATTCCCAAAACATGGTGACCCAAAACATGGTGACAGGGAATTCTGGAATGTGAAACCTAACATACCCAGGGACGGGTTCCTAATTTTTTTACTACCACTCTGTGGGCGTGGCTTATTTTGTGGGTGTGGCTTGCCGACCATGTGACCGGGTGAGCGTGGCTTCTCGGACTGCTGAAGGGAGTGGAACTGAGATAGGTCCTGCCGCCCATTCCCCCTACCCTCAGCAGCTCGAGAAGCCTCGAACGTGCAAAAATGCCTAGGATCATCCCCGCGCGTTCGTGGCTTCTCGGACTGCTGAAGGGAGGGGAATGGAGATAGCTCCTGCCGCCCGTTCTTTCAGCGTCTCACGCGCTCCCTCAGCCATCCTCCCCTGCTTGGACTCACTGTGGGGTAGGAAGGCAGCGCATGCGCAGTGCCGGAAGCTCGGCTTCTGGGCATGCACAGAAGAAAATTTTTTAAAAATTTAAAAACATTTTTTTTAAAAAATGGCGGCGCCCAGGCACCGGCAACTGACTGCACCGGTACTGTGACGTCACCAGCGGGCCGCTACCGATGCTATAGAGTGGACCGCACCTGTAGGAACCCATCACTGAACATACCTGAATTTGGATCCTTGTGAAATGTTGTTTTTTTTAAAAAAATCCATAAATAATATAAATTTTAAAAAATGAAGTAAAAGTAATAGCAGCTACAAGTTATATCTTATACTGAAATATTTGTGAATGTTCCCTAAAAACAGTATTGTTGATTCTAACTAATGATATGTGTACACATTTTAAATCTGATGTGGTAATTTCAAACATAAGGACTATTACAACAAACAGTGTACCTAGATTTGCTCACTTTTCTTAATCTGATTTTTTTTTTCTTGAACTGAATTAAATCTGCTTAAAAATAATAGTTTATTTTTGGGGAGACTTTTTATTGGCCAATTCTTAAAAACAAATGGTCATACTTATGGTTTTAATCTTGAGCCATACCTTTTTACTATTCAGCCATAATTCTTGATCCCTCCATATCAGCAAATATAAATTATTTGGACTCTAAGATTTGAATTCACTGGGTTAGCATAAAAGCATTATAGTATGTTCAGCCATTTTGGTATTGTTATTTGAGTTTTTTTTAATTAAAAGTCTGCCTTGGAGTATGTCAAGTGCTCCTGTATTTTTGCCATTCTTCTTATCTCTATGGCAACGAAAATATTTCAGCATTTACATGGGCATCATATTCTTTACTAATGTACTATCTGAACTGTTTGTATGCTGAGAAGCAGGAACAGCAGAGATTGGCTTCTGCTGTCTGGGATGCAAGAGTTGTCAAGACAACCAAGAGGCCTAGTGATGTCCTTACTAGTAGCATTAAATTGAAGCTTTAAATTAATTCTCCCTGATGTGTTTTTGTAGCTTATATTGTTAATTGAAATAATAGGAATGACCTTCCCTGTACATTCAGAGCACCTGTCCTATTAAAATTGTATGTGCTATTTACTTAAGTACACTCATCTATCAGACAAATCTAGCGTGAAATAGGGGAAAATGGAAGACACTTATATTGTACTGCCATGTATTGACTTGTAGTAATAGATGAAGCAGCTTTTCCTATGTCAGGCATGGAATAATTGATAAATTTTCTATTCTAAAACTTACATTTTTGCTTTCATTTTCAGAAATTTAGACCTAAACAATTCAGTACAACATATTTTACTCTTAAGTAAAGAAAATGACTGAGATATATCAGGTTCATTGTATTTATCAAATATGCTTAAAGAGTAAACATGCTATGTATACTACTGTACATGCTTTCCTTTTCTGGAATAAAACAAAATAGGAGCCCAGATCTCAAAATAATTGTGAAAATCCAGGCTTTCTTAATTAACATAAAATTTGATTCCATTTCTATCCCAAAATATTTCAGCGTGACTTTTCTAACATTTAATAATTACAGTTTGTCATTGAAAGGATCTTTGTAAAGCTACTTACTTTGGAATAATTTCTGTGGAACTCTTTTGTCAGGTAAAATAATTGTAATATTTTTATTTTATTTTATTATTTATTTATTTTGTCAAACATGTACAGGATAGTAGTTGTTTGTATAAACATAACATAAGTAAAAAGTACCGATAAAAGGGGACAATAGGACAGTAGGACAGGGACGGTAGGCACAGTGGTGCGCGTATGCACGTCCCTAAGTAGAAACAGTCAAGCCAAACCTTTAGAAAGACCTTTAAATTCCATCATAAAACATAGAATAACAAGATTGGAATGGCCTTTGGAGGTCTTCTAGTGCAACCTCCTGCTTGAGTAGGAGAACTTACACTATTCTGAACAAATGGTTGTCCAATCTCTTCTTGAAAGCCTCCAGTGATAGAGTACCCACAATTTCTGGAGGCAAGCCCTGCTACTGATTAATTGTTCTCACTATCAGGACATTTCTTTTTAGTTCTAGATTCAATCTCTTTAATGATCTTCCACCTGTTACTTCTTGTCCCACCATCAGGTGCTTTGGAAAATAGGTTGACCCCATCTTCTCTCATCAGTGCATTATAAAGCAGCATGATCATATCACATGATATTGATACTATCCCTCTGTTGATGAAGCCTAAGGACTGCATTGGCTTTTTTGTCAGTTGCAACACACTGCTGGCTCATACTTAATTAGTTGTCCACCTAGATTCCTCTCATAGTTACTACTGTTGAGCCTGATATCTATACCTGCGCATTTAATTTTTTTTGCCTGTGTAAAACCTTACTTTTCTCATCACTTTATTGCATTTTCTTGTATAGGGCCCAGTGTTCAAGTCTGTCAAGAGCCTTCTGAATCTTGTGTTTATCTTCCAAAGTGTTAGCTATTCTCCTTATCTGCAAATTTAATAAGTTTCCCTTCTATTCCCTCATCTAGATCATTTATGAAAATGTTGAAGAGTAAGTTCTGGGCCTAAGACAGAATCTTGAGATACTTACCCCACTGCATGCTTCCCTCCATGTAGATATAGTTCCATTAAGGACTATACGCTGAGTGAAGTTGGTCAGCCAATTGCAAATCCATCTGGTGGTGTTACTGTCTATCCCATATTATTCTATCTTACCAAGACTTAAGCTGTGGTCTACTTTGTCAAATGTCTTACTGAAGTCTAAGTAAACTATGTTCACAACATTTCCCTGATCCACTAATTTAGTCACTTTGACAAAGAAGGCAATAAATTTAATCTGGCATGATCTGTTTTTAACAAACCCATATTGGCTTCTAGTAATTGCCTTGCTCATTTCTAGGTGCTCACTAATCCGCAACTTGATTATCTTTTCCAGGATTTTTTCAACTATTGATGTCAAGCTGATTGGTCTGTAGTTTCCTGGATCCACTTTTCCCCCCTTTTGAAGATTGGAACCACATCAGCTCTTGTCCTGTCTCCAGGAGTTCTGAAAGATTTGGTTCAGTGGTTCTGAGATCACATCTGCCAGCTCCTTCAAATAAATAAACAGAAATAGTTCAGTCAAATTGAAAGAACTTTAAATCCCATCAGTTTTAAGGAAAGTGAGTATAAGCTCACTTTGAACTACCGTTGAAAACTACAGGATTAAATTGTTTTATTTGTTTTACTTTTTTTAAAAAAAACCCTGTATTTCTACTTAATAAAATAATCTAGAAGTGATTATAGTAGAAAAACAACTAGCAAATAACTTTATTTTTTAATTATTTTTATTGATTTTCATATTTTACATATCACAATATTTATTGACAGATCTGCCACCTTAATATACAATGCTACTATATTTATATATTTTATACATTATTTTAACTTGTTTTCTTATCCTGCTTCGTCTTCCCACATAGTCTCATCGAGTCTCTGTTATTTGTCCAATTATACCAGTGTTTGCAAACGTCATAGTAATCTGAGTTTTTTCCCCCTCGAAGTTCCATCGTTAATTTGTCCATTTCGGCACAATCATAAATTTTTTTGATTATCATATTGTCCATGGATGTGTTAGGGTTCTTCCAATTTTGAGCAAACACAATCCTGGCCGCAGTGGTGCTGTGTAGAATTAAATATTTGATGTTTTGGTTGTATTGTCTTTTAATTATCCCCAGTAAGAAAAGTTCCGGCGTGTGTTCTACTGGTGTGTCCACTATTTCCTGTAACCAATGGTGAATTTTTTCCCAATATGTTTTCGCTTTGGGACACAACCACCACATGTGAAAGAAGGTGCCCTGCTCTTTTTTGCATTTCTAGCAATTCGAATTCAAATTTGGGTAAATTTTTGCCAATCGTGCTGGTGCCAGATGCCATCTATAAAACATTTTGTAGTAATTTTCTTTATATGCCACTGATTTCATTAATTTATAATTTCTATTCCAAATTTGCTCCCAGTCGGCCAGGTGTATACTATGTCCTATATTCTTCGCCCATGCTAACATTGGTCCCTTCACTATGTCTTTGAATCTATCAAATTTTAATAGGTAATCATATGATTTTGATATTATTTTTTCTTCTGGGCCTGTTAATAATTTGTCTAATGGTTGAGTTATCATATCTATACCCATTTCTTCGATATCTTTTTTATAACGTGATTTAATTTGAAGATAAGACCACCACTCTATCTTTATTCCTTGCTTTTCTAATTCTTTCCTACTTTTTAATCTCCCTAATCCATCCAGGATATCTTTATATTTGGCTGTTTTAGATATGTCAATCAAATTTGGGTATAACATAGCTTCCATTGTCGACAGCCAATTGGGAACTTTCATATAATGTTTTTTTCTAATTTCTTGCCAAATTTTTATTAATGTGTCTCTGATTATATGTCTATGGAAATGTTGTGGCTTTTTTCCGTATTCCATAAAAATGAGTGCCATCCCTTTTGTAGGTCATGGCCTTCTAATAATAACAGTCGTCTATTTTTCAAATTTATCCATTCCTTTATCCAGACAAGTGAAGTTGATAGATAATATAATCGCCAATCTGGGAGTTCAAAGCCACCTCTGCTTTTGTTGTCCTGCAAATTAATTAATTTTATCCTTGGTTTTTTACCTTGCCAAATAAATTTCAGAGTGTTTTTATTCAAATCTGTAAAGAATTTTTTATCTAATTTTATGGGGATTGTTTGGAGTAGATATAATAATTTTGGTAAAATATTCATCTTGATTATCGCTATTCGCCCTAACAATGATAGTTGTAGTGAACTCCCGTGACATCCAGTGGTTTCTTTTGCCATTTCAGAGGTCCGCAGGGGCACATCTCCAGTCAGAGTCCAACTCCCGCCAAAGGTCATCAACTCCCTGGCTTGGTGGAGCTCTCCAGCCATCGCCGAGGGCACTCTTTTTCGAGAACCAGATCATGTAGTCCTCATGACAGATGCCAGTCTGACCGGATGGTGTGCACATCTCTCAGCACAGATGGTGCAAGGGTGCTGGAGTGCTCAGGATGGCACCCACAGCATCAATTGGTTGGAGCTCAGGGCAGTCCACCATTTTCATCAGGCAGTCTCTGGCCAACACATGCTGATCATGATGGACAATGTGGCCACCCAGGCCCACGTCAATCGCCAGGGCAGCACCCGGTCAAGGGTACTCATGGAAGAGGCGCGTCAGCTTTTTCTCTGGGGAGAGAAGAACTTACTCTCCATCCGAGCGGAGCATATATCGGGGGTGGACAATATGCAGGCAGACTGGCTCAGTCATGCCTCTGTGGACCATGCCGAGTGGCGCCTGCACCCAGACTTATTCCGGGAGATGACGGACATATTCGGACTCCCAGAAATGGATCTGTTTGCCACTCCCCACAGCACCCAGCTCCCGCGATTTCTTATGAGATTCTGGATGCCAGGGGCCGAAGGGACTGATACGCTATGGGTGCCATGGCCTCTGGGCCTTCTGTATGCATTCCCTTGCTCCCATTAATTCCTTGCATCATCCGCAAGATACTTTGAGAGAGGGCCAAGGTCCTGCTGGTGGCTCCTCATTGGCCACGCAGACCGTGGTTTGCCAACCTGCTGAGCCTTTCGGTGTCTCCTCCTTGGAGGTTCCCTCAGAGCAGAGTCTCCCTTAGCCAGGGGGCATTGGTCCACCCAGACCCGCAGTGGCTCCAACTGACCACCTGGCACTTGAACGGGTTGCTCTGAGGGAGGACAATATCTCTGCCAGGGCCATCAATACCATTCTCGCCTCCAGGAGACCTTCCACCACACGCATCTATGATGCCACCTGGAGGGCCTTCTGCGGGTGGTGTGTCCAGATGAACATCGTTCCTATGGTGGCGACCATCGGTCAGGTCATTGACTTCCTCCAGGATGGGTTGGATAAGGGTCTCAGTCTTATCCCGAGACACTCCGGAGATAAGTGGCAGCCTTGTCTTCTGTTCTCTCGTGTGGGTATCTAGTCCTTGGCTCTTCATCTCACAATTCACCGCTTCCTTCATGGGGTGTCCAATCTCCGCCCACCCATCATTCACAGATACTCTACCTGGGATTTGCCGAAGGGCATTCAGTCGCTCACGGGGGCACCTTACAAGCTCCTCCACCAGGTCAGCTTACGACACCGCTCCTATAAGGTGGCCTTTCTGGTCGCCATTAAATCAGCGAGGAGGATGTCCAAACTGGCCGCCCTGTCCGTTCGAGCTGACCTATGCATTTTTCACAGTGACCGTGTAATTCTTAGACTGGACCCAGTATTTATCCCAAAGGTCAATACGTAGTTCCATAGAGCTCAGGAGCTTGTCCTTCCAAATTTTTGCCCACGTCCGATCCATCCTTTGGAGAAGAGATGTCACACGCTTGACGTTTGTAGAGCACTTCGTATCTACATTGACCGGACAGCTGAATTCCGGAGGTCTGAAGCGCTTTTTCTGTCCTTTCTACCATCTTCCTTGGGCTGAAAGGAGTCATCGACTACAATGGGCCGCTGGATTCGCTCTACCATCGCTAAGGCCTACGAGCTCCAGTCCAGGCCGGTTCTAGATCAGATCACGGCTCACTCCACATGCAGTGCTGCCACGTCGGCAGTGTGGGTGACTGAGGCCTCTCTGGAGGAGGTCTGCCGGGCAGCCACCTGGTCATCCTCTTCTCCATTTGTGCGACACTACAAAGTGGACGTATATGCCTTGGCAGAGGCTTCCTTTGGTAGAAGGGTGTTACAGCAGGTGATCGGAGACTAGAGACTCAGCAGCCAGTCTGAGCCCTCCCAGACGGACAGCCAGCTTTGGTATGTCCCATTCCTGGATGCTATATCCACCTCTATGGAGAAGGGGTGTTGGTCTTACCTGATGTGCTTCTCAGGAAGGTGGATATAGCATCCAGCCCCACCCTATTTCGGTTTGTTTCCTGACTGTCTGCTTGCGGACTTCTTGGAGGATTGCCTTTCCGCTTGCACACTTATTGGAGGATTGGTGGTTCATCGATTGAGGCACGCAAGAGTCTTGTCATTTTGTTCCTTCATCTAAAAGCTGCCTAGGATAGCAACAAGGGCATGGCCTAAACAACTTTGACAGACTCAGTCCAATCAGAGAGTAGACGGAGTTAACCCATTCCTGGATGCTATATCCACCTTCCTGAGAAGGAGCGTATCAGGTAAGACCAACGCCCCACTACCTGTATTTTGGTGTGAAAAGTTATCAGTGGGATTTTGGGGCAATGTTCATGCTGTGAAGCAAATTTAATGATGAGAATGGGAATTATTTGCCTTTAGAACCTCTTGCTCTCAGTGTTATGCTTAAAATTGCCTCAAATGTAAAAAAAGGACTAAACTGGTCCCACTCCCTACTGTGGTACCATTAGGTCTCTTGCAATTGTGTGAAATATTGGAAAGACACTTCTATGTTTGAACAAAAGGGTACAATTTCATGTAGACCAGTTTTAGTAACACTGAACAGCCAGTTTGGTATAGTTAGGAAACTATGAGTTGTAATCCTGCTAGGAGACCATGACTTGTAATATTGCCCTAGGGATGGAATCCAGTAACTCTCACACATCCCTAGAAGAGAAGGCAATGACTAATCATTTCCAAAACTGTTATGAAGAAAACCTTATGGACATATTCACGTAGTTACCTGAAATTTAAATTACTTGTAGTCACACACACTCACACCAATGCACAATACTGTATGTTCAGTGTAATTGAATTTAAAATTTTGACAGGAGTGCATCATTCATTCTTTGTATTATAATATGCAATATGCTGAAAGTTATTTTGTCTTGTTAACAAATTGCTTAGCACCATGGTTTGATTGCTTTTCTAGATTCTTCTTAGCTAGAGCTTTTATATCTGGATTGCAAAATTCTGTGTGATCATTATGTGGCAGCAGAGAATTACACAAACTTACCTCTTTACTGCCATCTGGTAATCGACTGGATTTTTGCAATCTGGATCTAGTGGCTCTGTCTAGTGATTAGTTTGCTCAAATTGTACTTTGTACTTTGAAATTACGAACAGACATCAGAAACATTTCTGGTACACAATAGCACCATTATTTGGAAAATATTCTTTTGAAAATAAATTCAATAAATACTAGGGGCTAACTTCCAGATATCTGTCTATTGAACGTTTTACAAGTTCTTCAAGCACATGTGTATTAAAAATGATGTATAATATATAACATCCTCATTTTTCTTTTCTAGTTCACCATTTTTAAGGCATGAATATCTCCAGGCAGAGCTCCCCTGATAGAAAGGACTCTGAAGGCTTTGTGCATCTTTAGCTCAGTGGGATATTTCATTGACACTAAGGATCTCCTTCAATATTCTCTCTCTTTCTCTCTTGACATTTTTGCAAGAAGGGAGAAAGTGAAGGGAGGAAGGGGTATATAATGCTCCCACTGCTGAGCACTATGAATTAAGTCAGCTGGGGTAAGAGTGTGAAGTGGCAGGGATCCATTTTGATGAAGCTCATGCTGATCTGTAGCCCCAATTCTGACTGTTAGGTAACACCAAACACCTGTTTTGAATACCAGAAAAATAAAGTACTCCATGAAACTGTTATGTGTGCTAACTGGTTGTGGGGTGGATTTTTTTTAATGTTGATGTCATGTGGTATTTAATATAAATTTGCATTTAGAAACATGCCAGAAAAAAGAAAATTCCTGCATGCATTTGTTCACCCCTACCAGAAAGAGGGAGAAAAACCACACTGAGAGATTTAACATTTCTTTATTTACCTTCTTATATTATTTCATCTTCAATATTCCTATATATTATATAAAGTAGTGCCATATTATGTATAGAAATACTCCTATGTATTATTTACAAAATTAAGTACAGTGATTTCTTTGAAAAATAAATATTAGTACCAAGAAATCTATAATTTTTCAGGAATAAAATAAATACCTTGTATTTAAATATCAATTTTAGAACACCAATTTTAGAGCATTTTATTTATGCAGTGTAGTCAAAATACAGTGAAAATATATTGTCAGACTAATATCACCTGTGTTAGTCAGTTCAAAAATAACCTGGAGCAATTGGGGTACATTCTAGAGCTCCACCCAATTTGAGAGTTTTAAACTATAACTTGCAACAAGAACATTATTATGTATGTAGAACAGTATAGTATTCAAATTTCTACTTGCCCAATGAATTGCATTCCTCCCAGGTTGAGATTTTTCAGGCTATGAATAAAAGAATTTCTGTCACTTTCATTTTTATGAGGCCTGCAGAGATCCTTCATAGGAGCCATTGTCTCATAATTGCTATATAGAGTGGAAGGATCATATGAAATTGCTCTTATAACATAGAAACAGGCCCACAGTTGTATTATTCTACAGTAGTTCTCTATCATGCTCTAACACAGTTTCATGGCATTATGATCTGGCAATAGAATTTATTTGCCAACGAACTAAAAATATGGGGATATTGCTATTATATGCACAGACAGTAACGTATCTGCAAGAATAAAAATGAATATTAATAAATCAGACTGTGAAAGAATATGTCAAAATGGTTTCCCAATATATTATGACTAGATATCTAAACAATGGATCAAAATACAATCATTGTCTAAAATCATTGTTTAAAACACCTAGTTTAACGAAACAATCAAGTGGACTAGAGCTATTAGTTGCTTACAAATCAGTAAAGTTAAATAAGGGAGAAAAATATACCATGTATAGTATCAGCAAACTTCCCCTGGAACTATATTTACTTGACAGCCATGTGCATATTGAAAAGTTCCTTCTACTGAGGAAGCCATTTACATTAGTCGCTCTGGGTGTCCAACAGTGACTGATATAAATATTTTATTAGGCAAACCTGCAGGCTTCTGAAGATTATATGTCTTATCAAGTTGACCCTTATAATTATGTTGTCTTCAGTAACTGTGGGATCTCTTTTAATTTTAAAGCTCTTTTGTAAATATTGAATCAGAGAGTATACAGTCATAAGCAAAATGGAGCAGAGCATTAGAGCAGGTGTAAATAGGAAATCACCCGACTGCTGGTGTGAAGATTCACAATTTGCTTGTTGTCACTGAGGATGCAAGGCAAACCCTCTAATTATAGTGGCCGGGGGATATTTTGAGTTCCATTTTTACCTGCTTGCTATCCAAGTATGCTTTCATTTTCTTAGCTATGTTTCTTATCTAGTTGGTTATATTTTTGCAGGAGAAAGATTTGATTGGAATAGCAGTAGGTATTTAATGATTGATTATCAGGGCAGAATATATATACAGGCTGCAAAATATAGAATAATTGTGTTGAGTTTTGTCTCTTTTATTTCCTTCCTCTCTTTCCCCTATGTACATATACATATATTTATCATTTATTTATTTGTTACATTTTTATGCCAACCATCTCCCCTAGAAGATGACTCTGGGTGGCTTACCAGTTATAAAATAAACAAAAAATGATTGAAATATTAGAACTATACAGATTATGATTATAAAACTACACCAAAACCAGAACCAAGAGACAGACGGGACATCAGCTATCTCCAGCAGTGAGCACCCCCCTCAGAGTCTGAGGCCAACCAACAAAGCCAAGTTTTGATACCTTCTAAAAGGCCAAAATGATGGGAGCAGTTCTGTAGCGTGTTCCACAGGGATGTGGACACAGCAGAAAAGGTTCTTCTTGAATTTGCCTGCTTCAATTATTTAGCAGATGGGTCTCTATCTCTGGAACAAGTGGGGCAGGCTAGTTCTGTTGGGGAGAGATGGCTCCTTAGATACCATGGACCTATGCCATATAGGGCTTTAAAGGTAACAATCAACACCTTGAATTGGATCCAGCAGCAAACTGGTAACCAATGCTACTTGTGCAGTAGCAGTGTTACATTTGAAGCCCTAGGAGCCCCTAGACTGTGCACCCAACTGTATTCTGCACCAGCTGCAGTTCCAGAATACTTTTCAAGGGTAGCCCCATGTAGAGTGTGTTGCAGTAATTCAGCTGGGAGTTGAATAGGGCACGAGTGACCATGGACAGGGCCTCAGGATACAAGTAAAGGTGCAACTGGCGCACAACATGAATTTGTGCAAAGGCTCTCCTAGCCACAACTGCCCTTTCTCTTTGAGCAGGAGTAATAAGTCCAGTAGCAAGAACCCCCAAGTTGTGCACTGGAACTATCTATCAATCCCATCCATAGTTAACAATGATAAACAACCAGATCTTGAGCTCCCTTGAACCGATAGCCATTCCATCTTGCCTGGGTTCAGTTGAAGCCTGTTGTCCCCCATCCAGACCCCCACAGCCTCCAGATGCTGAGAAAGGGTGGCCACAGCATTGCTTGGATTACCAGGGATGGAGATGTAAAGCTGTGTATCATCATCCTACTGATGATATTTCATTCCATGGAGTCAAATGATCTCACCCAGTGGTTTCAGGTAGATGTTAAAAAGGAGCAGAGAAAGTATCAAGCTCTATGGCACCCCATGGGCTAAACCTCTTGATCCCCATTAACACTGATTGGGACTGGCCTTGGAGAAAGGAGCTGACCCAGTGCAATACTTTGCTACTTAGCCCCAAACCCCATAGCCAGCCCAAAATGATACATGCTTAATGGTACTGAAAGCCATTGAGAGGTCAGGGAGAGCAAGGATGGATGGACTACCCCATCCCACTTTCTTCAGAGATCATCCACAAGCACGGCCAATGCCATTTCTGTCTCATAACCTAGTCTGAAACCTGACTGAAAGGGGTTCAGCTAATCCATTTCATCCAGGACCATCTGGAGCTGTAAGACAACCATTTTTCCACCACTTTCTTGAGAAAGGGGAGGTGGAAAATTTGGTTCAGCTTGGGTCCAATGATGGTTTCTTGAGAAGGGAGTGCACTAGGGCCTCCTTAAATGGTGCTGGAACCCCCCCCCCTCCTGTAGTGATGTATTAATCATCATTTGGACCCACCTGCCGGTCACCGTCCTGAAAGGTTTCACCAACCAGGAGGGACATGGATCTAATAAACAAGTAGTTGCCTTGACAGCCCCAAGGATCCTGTCTACTTTCTCAGGTCAAAGAGGATCAAATCGTTCCTAAATAATCTGGCAAATCCATTCTGTAGGTGTCTCCAATATACCAGCTTCATGGATCCAATAATGGATCCAAACAATTTTACTGTGGTGTTCAACAAATTCCTCTGCACAGTCCTTTAAATGATCATCCAATCCTCCTTTCCCAAGGGAGGCACTGGGTGATCCTGAACAGAGCAATTGAGTAACACTCTGAATGCAATAACAAGAGAAATAAAGTTTAACCCATCTTACCACCATGAGGTTACAGTTGTATCTGGTTTGATTCATTCTTAGTCTTCCTTCCGTGGTACTCTAGCCATCTTTTGGCCCTTTTCTAGCACTCTCAGCTCCTCCATAAACCATGGAGACCTCGGGACCAATGGATGAGGTGTGATCCTATCTAGGGCCTCAGCACTTTCTGATTCCAGGTGATGGCCAAAGTCTCCACAGGATTATGCAGCAGAATCCCTGAGATATCCCCCAGCTGCTTCTGAATTCTGAATGGGTCCAGTAGTTGCCATGGATGGACCATTCAAATAGGTTCTTCCTCCCTGCAGGGGGGAAAAGCATTGGAAAATCTCACAGCCATCAGGGCATGATCTGATTGTGACTGTGGAGAATAATAACAAATCCCCAACCAGATCGTGTTACCACTGCTCTAACAATAATATATATTACAGGACATTCAGAAAGTATTCAGACCCCCTTCACTTTTGTCAATTTTGTTATGCTGCATCCTGATTCTACAGTTGTTGAAATTCATTTTTTAGCATTAATCTACACTCAGTACCCCATAATGACAAAGTGAAAAGAGAATTTCACATACACACACATATCTAATTATAATGAGAATAGTGAATATACATATACATATACATATACATATACATATACATATACATATACATATACATATACATATCCATATACATACACACACACACACACACACACACACACACACACACACACACACACACTTCTCATTATAATGAAATAATAAAGTATATTTCCATGCTTCTACTGAACAGCATTAGAAGTGTACAAGATAAATGTTTCAGAAATATTTCACTTATTAATTTCATGAAAGCATTTCCATCAGAACCTTAACTCCATCCATCCAAAGTGCTTCTCCAGTCATTTAATTATGTCAGTGGAGATTCTCCTATCAGTCATGAGAGGAACCTCTTATTCTACGGCTGAATAAAATAGTTAACTTTATTATGCTCATTGACCAGCCTTTTGTGCAATTATTATAAGACGTTATAAAGTGCAAATTAAAAAGCATAGATGTTTCCTTAAATTAATAGAAATAAATGAAACATGAAAATGAAAATGTTACCGTAACACCATAAATACAGATAAGGAACTAAGAAATCTAAATATTGACTAATTAACAGGATTATAAACCTATTTATAAATAAATATAAAGTGCTTATGTACTAAATACTAAGCCGGTAAGCAAATACGAGGGTGAGTCAAAATGTAATGCCATTTTCTTAGGACAGGTATAATCACCAACACAGGAACATGTAGCATACATCAAAATGAAGCTGGTCCTCTGTGGATCACATCCCTACTTCTCAACATAGTCACCATTTCTCTCAATAGCAATGTTCCACCTTTGAATGAGAGCATGTATCCCTGTCTTGTAAAATTTTGTTGACTGTTCTTTGAGCCACTTCTTCACTGCAGTTTTCACTTCCTCGTCACTGGAATAATGTTTGCCTCTCAAACCCTCTTTCATGGGGCCAAAGAGATGATAGTCTGAAGGCGCTAAATCTGGTGCGTATGGAGGATTATTATTCCAGTGATGAGGAAGTTGTCCAGTGATGACAAAGGTTGATCCAAAATGGGCTGCGGGGGCACATGCACAGTGGACATGCGCATGTGCAGTGTGGGGTGCATGCACGTGTGGGGGCGCATGCATGCATGGGGTGTGTGTGCGGGTGGGTGTGTGCATGGATGCGCAGGGGGCCGTGCATTGCCTTATGGGTGCTGGCATGTGGGAGTGCTGGCGCATACGCGCGTACTTTTGGCACACGGCAATAAAAAGATTCGCCATCACTGGTATATAGTAATTGCCAACATCATGAATTGCACCTGGAAGCAACAATAATTAGATGTTGAACTAAATTGTGTGATGGTTTGAAATTATTTTTTGGTGTCATACTTGTAGATTTTTAGAAATATATGTACTATGAATGGACTTGAAAGTACTTTGCTTCTGACACTCAATTTTATTGGATTAATCTGGACTGGATTTTAAATATGTTATTGTTTACTAAAAGTACTATCTGCTGATTAGTATCTGTCTCTGTCTCTGCACTTGCTTTAGTATCTGAACGTGATAAAGAGCATGAAGAACAGATACATAAATGTGAGATCTATATTTACTTGCTACAGGAAACAGTGGTGTCAAATTATCTGAAAAATATAGGACAGAAGAGCAATTAAGAAGAAAAAATGAGCAGAGAAATATTAGATTTCTGCCTACCTGTCTCCATATTTCCTTTTAATCTATCATTTTTTTTCCAGTTGAATAGGTTCTGTTCATGCCTATTACCTATAAAATTACAGGAAAATGTTAATTATCTAAAACGGTAAGATTAAAAAACAACTGTGCTTGAACTGAAATCATTCTGGGCAAAGATATGAATATAAAAAATCAATCTGAAATGGCTAGCTTCAGGAGCTAATTATCTTCTTTGTTTGTTTCTATCTGGTCAATAATATCTACTCTTAGATGAGATCTCATTATCAGTCAATAATGTCAGGTATTTAAAGTGCTAGTAAGGATAGTATCAAACTACCATCCTTGCTGAGAGTCAGGCATTAAAAGAAGCAGATATTCTAAGTGTTCACAAACACTGGTTGGCATCCCAGAATAAATGAGTTTGCTCATCTTGTAAAGGCAATTTAGCAGTCTTTGCGCTGAGGTTGATATGGTGATATCCTGATCTCATTATATGACAATAAGCAGGTTTCTGGTTTCCTGAGGAGATCATTCAGGGGTGGGTTCCACTTACCTTTGCCACTGGTTCACATCCAACATTGTGCATGCGCGTGCGAGCGGAGCGAGCGCGCACGAGCTTGTCCCCTCATGCAATGTGGCTTCCGCACATGCTCAGTAGCTGAAATCAGCCTGAAACACAGCTGAGGAGCTGATCAGCTGTGCTTTGGGCGAAGGAATAAAGGTCAGTATAAACCCGGGGGCGGGCGGGAAGGCCCGTTTACAAGCAGCAGAACAGGAAAAACCTTCAAAACAGGTAAAAAATTTCGCAAAAAAAAAAAGATGGCAGCGCCCATGGACCGGCACCGGCCGATCCAGTTCAGTGACATCACCAGCGGGTCGCTACCGGTTCGGGCAATCCAGTCCGAACTGGGAGGAACCCACCCCTGAGATCATGGAACTATTACAAGAACTCAGCTGGTTTAAAATCTATGAAAAATCAGTCTTGCAATAGTCTTGAACAAGTATAAACCAGTATCAGTACCAATTTAAAGGAACAGTTTCTTTTATCATTAGATTTCAGATCTTTCTTTAATTGCTGCTTCTTATATATCCTGCAGGGATTTATTTTTGCTCCCTAAAATAATACTGTGCAAACCAGCCAACCAAACAAACCATGGAGCATATCTGCATAAGAGACTAATAGTATATTCTAGCCATTGCATAGTTATATAAAATGTAATAGTAATATTGATAACTCTAGTGATGGCTGAATGGTGGGTAGAGTGGGTAGAAATTTGAGCTTTCAACCTAAATATATTAATCAAAAAGGCTAGATAACATGGGTAACAGTACCTAATGTAGGGGAGGTTTATTTTGAGCTTGAAGTTTTGATTATGACCTTGTAGGAAAATAGTATTTATCATTACCAGTGAATATATGTTGGAAGGGGATTGCAGGGTTCCCTGAGAGTACAGTCTGTCTCTATGCATTTAATTTAAAGAGACATGTTTTCTCATAGCAAAGTCTTTCTCAGTAAGAACTGTGTTATTTGCATCATGATGCAACTGATGCAAAATGGAGAATATGTATCATTATGTATACCATCTTATATATGATGCCATTGTGGTTTTCTTTGGATTATGCCTGGTATTCTTTATCTTTCTAGCTTTCAAGATGGAAGTTCTCATGGTTTTTTTGCGTCAAGGTCAGAATTCAGAGATGGAGAGTCCAGAGCAGTGGAAGATGTTTCTGCCCATATTAGTTGTAGGGTCTTATATTACTGGATCAGACTCACTCAGTCTTTTCCCTGCTCCCTCTTGCTCTCCTCCTCCTTCTCCTCCTCCTCTTCAGAAGATAAATTTCTCATGAGAGAAGGTATGAATTTTTAACACACAATTTCACAGTTAAACCTTGGCCCCCAACCAAATTTATATTTATATTCTGTTAATTTAAAAATGGTGGGTTTTTTGAATTTGTATTCCATCTTTGTATATCTGTGTAATCCATGTGACTGGGATGACAAATTATCAAAGTCTTGTGATTTGGATCATTTTAGTGAAGCTCAGATTTTATATACTATTACTCCAGGTTTGTCAAGCCTATTTGTTATCAGACACAAAGGCCACTCAACGAACCATACATGATGATACATGTAATACACAGGGCCAGAGATCATTTTTTTTAAAGAAACATTGCAATGTAAGTGTACTATAAGTATGACCAGATTATGGCCATTCGTTCAGTGACCATTCAAAATTATCCTGGTACCGAATTAATTTTACTTGCAGTCTCAGTTGTTCTTGTCCAGCCTGTAGTTCCATAGTTCCAGCTGTCACAGCAAATCATGGTCTTGCAATTTCCAAGACAATTATTTGCTGGCTTCTCACAAGCAATGGGGAAGTCAGTGGGGAATCCAGCAGGAAGTTGGAAGTAGCAGTCATGTGAGGTCTTCATTTAATGATCCAACTGGTCCTCACTTAATAACAATAACTGGGACTGCAATTGCTAAGTAACACATTCATGTGATATTACATCTTAAAACCACATCCCTTAGCAATGGCAAATATGGTCCCAATTGTTATTGGAAGCCAAGTAAATAAATTATGTAAATAAATAAATATGTAAAGGATATAAAATAATTTGGGTCATAGCACAAGTATCCTTTGACTTTTCATTAAGGTAGTTTGAAATGTAGTAAAATCATTTATTGATTGTGCTTAGGATCTCAATTTCTTGTAGTTAATATTTTGGCTGTATTATAAAGATTAGTGTGTGTACCTTTTATTGGTAAGAAGAAGCTGAAACCACCTAATAATATAATAGTGTGGCATTCTGCAAACTATTCTCCATTGTGGGTGGAGCCAGCATTCAGGATGGGTTGTCCTCATCCACTCAGAATGATGACCGAGTCTATTACTTTTTGCCGGATCTGCCCTCCTAGGACCCAGCTTCGACTCAGTCCTCAGATTGGACGGACGTGGCTACCCTTTCTTCCCTTCCTGAATACTGACTTTTACCTCATTGACTGTTCAAAAAATTGGATTTTGTGACTTTTCCCATCGTGAGTTTTCTACCGATTTGAAAGACAGCATGCTTCCATCAGGGCGCTTGGCAGTCGAGCCTTGGCTGCTGCAGCGATGCGCATTAGCGCTCCACGGCTAGGCATTGACCTTCAAGGGCTTGGCCTGGTCTGCCTTTGGAGCGGTGAGCTCCCAGAGCTCCTGGACTGTTGTAAGGATCATTCGGGGGACGTTGTGACATCGGAGAGCCCCAGCCAGGAGCCGATTAACAAAGCAATAGGGCGCACTGACTGCCATTCTCACTCCTTCTCAGGAGTGTCGCACCACTTGCTAAAAGAGCCAACGGGGGGCATTTCCACCATCTCTCCTCCTCGCCACTTAACTCCAGCTAATCTGTTCGACAACTAACGCAGTGGCTGCCGTCCTTACTGCTCTTCTCGGCCTGGGGGGTGATTGGCTGATGCTTGAGTTCACGCTCGTGTATCCCCCTCAGATTGTTCTCCGCCAGCTCCTGATAGCCCAGAGAGTGGCCTGAGCCCATTGTAGGCTCGTTGGGTGCCTGGACTGCGCAGGGCTTGCCCTGGTCAGCACCAGCAGCTTTTGGCTCCCTGCCAGCCTGCCAATTCATCTTTGACAGTTGCGACAGCCATTTTGGGCTGCCGTTTGAGCATCAAAATGGTGGACAGAGCCTCTTTAAAGGAAAAGCTGCAGGGCAAGCGGCAACACAAAACAAACCACCACGCCCCGGATGATGAAGAGGCTGGACCCTCCAATCAGGCTGTGGCAGGAGTCTCTCATACCCCCTGGGGTGCCAAAGCCTCGGAGCGGGCAGAGCAACACAGTCACAAGGTCCTGCAAAAGATCTGCAACCAAGCCTCAGCTGACCTATACCTGCATTCATGGGTTCAGGACGCCTTTTCAAAGGCACCAGGGGACGGTGCTGCTATCTCCCCATCTAGTGAACAGCTGGCCCTTGTCAATCTTACTCTCGATAGGGGCACAGTGGACATCTGGGGCTCAGCTGGCTTTCCCAGGTCTTTCCATCCCCCTGTTCAGGGGGTTCTCCGGGCCTCTGGGGCTTTGGCCATGCCCTCATCGGGAACCGCTTCAGCTGGGCAAGGGCAGCCTGGTTATAGCATATTGTAGTAACCCTGCTGGGCAGTGATTAAGGCATGACAGTGAGCAGGGCCTCCTGATCCAGGAGCATATTCAACTGGTACACAAGATGGATCTGAGCATAGGACCCCACAGATATAAACTGTGGGTCTAGGAGGACCCTAGCTTGTTCATCAACTCTATCTAGAACATGACAGCTAAAAATGAAAAATCACCACCTCCATGGAATCCAAAAACCTACAGGTATTCAGTCTTACTAGTGTTGAGTCACTGCTTGTTGTTTTCTCATCCAGATTCTCACAGCCTCCAGGCACAGAGTAACAACTTCAATGACATCATTTTTATGGCAGGGCAGAAATGTAAAACTGAATATCACTGGTATACTGGTGGTATTTCGCCCTGTGCTAATGAATGCCCTTTCCCAGCATTCTCATGCAGATGTTAAATAGAGTGAAGAGAGGCTTCAAGCTCTGAGTTACCCCATACTAAAACAGGTCTACAGCAGGACATCTGCCTTCTAACAACACAGACTGGAACTAACCTTGGAGGAAGAAATAGAACCACTACAAAACAGTGTTCCTCTCAACTCCTTAGCAGATCCAGAAGGATATCATGAATGATAGTATTGAAAAAGAGAGAAAACCAGGATGGCAAGAATTAATGCACCACTCCGCATCCCAATATCTCTTAAAGTCATCCATAGGCATGACTAATACTGTACCGCTTAGAGAGGGCTGGAAAGCACTATGAAGCGGTATATTAGTCTAAGTGCTATTGCTATTGCTATCACAACTACCTGAAACTCATCTGAAAATAGTCCATATCTGCTTCCTCCAGGTCCCTTGGTATGCATTCCATCTCTTTAACAAGCTCCCCCCAAAGGGGGAAATTATCTAATATTGTTGGATCCAAGGATAGCACAATATGAACATTATCAATAGTATTATTGCATCCCAGGATAATGCTCCTTCAAAGAAGCATTCATCACCACATGCACCCAATTGCATGACACTTCCTGGCAGATTGCAGAATTCATAGCTCCAATGGCTCTATCTAATTCATCAGACCTAACTCACTGAAAATTTTCCCAGATAACCAAACACTACCATTCCTTGGTCGCTTCCATAAGACTTGCATTGCTAGAGACACACTCCAGATGAAAGTGAGCAACTTTACAGGTACCTAGAATAGTTTTCACATCAATCCAGCAAGGGTTCCACAAGCTGCCTCTTACCAGGAAGGGATCTGGCCATTGGCTAGCTATCTACAGATAGGATAAGAGCAGAGAATTAGGGTCATTTTGTTGCTCTTCTCATCACCAGGTAATTCTTAATGAAGGCTCCTATCTGGCCTCAGTCTGATTCATTTAATGTCTTTCTCCAGTGTCATTCCATACATCTCTTATGATGTTTCAACTCTAGTTTTCAATTTCAATATCTCTGAAAACCAGGGATTCTCAGTCACAATGAGTCTTCATAGGCATCATCTGAGCCATGGCCGCTGTAACCCTCTCATTCAAGGTTGTGTCTTAAAGCCTCAGTCAGACCTAGAATTTTGGGGATACCCAGGTTTCCTCTGGAACCCCCATTAGATGCATCAATCACTTGGGACATACTGATTGACTAGCCCTCCCTTTAGTGAATGCCATTTGCAGAGAGGAGCCAGGAGAGTGAGAAAGACTTGTCAACAACTCAGAACATCAGATGATGTCACAACTGCCCTGAGACAAACACCAGAACCAGCATGTCACCCATTTTGTGAGTTTGATCTCCAATAAATTGGATCAGGTCTATGATTGCTATGGTGACTCTATGAACTCTTGAGTTGCCTCTGATTGGAACACCACTGCTGAAAGCCTCTAAACCTTTATCAAATGCCTTCAAAACCATCAGATGGATTCAAAACTGGCTAAGCAACTGCACTCAACGTGTAGTGCTCAATGGAACTGCATCTACATGGAGGGAAGTATGCAGTGGAGTACCCCAAGGCTCTGTTTTAGGCCCAGTACTCTTCAACATCTTCATCAATGACTTGGACAAGGGGATAGATGGGGAACTCATCAAATTTGCAGATGACACCAAACTGGCAGGAATAGCAAACTCTCCAGAAGATAGGCTCAAGATACAGAAGGATTTGACAGACTTGAACATTGGGCGCTATCAAACAAAATGAAATTCAATGGTGAAAAAAGTAAGGTTCTACATTTAGGCAAGAAAAACAAAATGCACAGGTACAGTATATGTGGTACCTTGCTCAACAGTAGTAACTGTGAGAGGGATCTTGGAGTCCTAGTGGACAACCGTTTAAATATGAGCCAGCAGTGTGCAGCAGCTGCCAAAAAAGCCAACACAGTTCTAGGCTGCATTAACAGAGGGATAGAATCAAGATCACGCGAAGTGTTAATACCACTTTATAATTCCTTGGTTAGGCCACACTTGGAATACTGCATTCAGTTTTGGTCGCCACGATGTAAAAAGGATGTTGAGACTCTAGAAAGAATGCAGAGAAGAGCAACAAAGATGATTAGGGGACTGGAGGCTAAAACATATGAAGAACAGTTGCAGGAACTGAGTATGTCTAATTTAATGAAAAGAAGGACCAGGGGAGACATGAGAGCAGTGTTCCAATATCTCAAGGGTTGCCACAAAGAAGAGGGAGTCAAACTATTCTCCAAAGCACCTGAGGGTAGAACAAGAAGCAATGGGTGGAAACTAAACAAGGAGAGAAGCAACTTAGAACTAAGGAGAAATTTCCTGACGCTTAGAACAATTAATCAGTGGAACAGCTTGCCTCCAGAAGTTGTGAATGCTCCAACACTGGAAGTTTTTTAAAAGATGTTGGATAACCATTTGTCTGAAGTGGTGTAGGGTTTCTTGCCTAAGCAGGGGGTTGGACTAGAAGACCTCCAAGGTCACTTCCAAATCTGTTATTATTATTATTAAACATTCCCAAATAACAAGCGCACATTCACCCCTGCCCCTTGCTGCAATCATGGTAGTGCTACAGTCAAAACCTGGTAGTACATATTTCCAAGAGGGGAGCATCCTTCTCTGTGCCTGATCAGGTTTAGATAATGCAATATACACCAGCTCTCTCATCCAAGATTACATCATGGATGAGGACAGGCTTATTGTAACTTGCATTAAGTAGTGACAAAAAGAGACTGGAGTCACTGAAGCTCTGAAGACTAGGTCTCAGGGCCAAGCTTGGAGTACTGGAACGTGGTATCAATATTAAACACTAAGGTTGCCTTTCTTGTTTCCCTCCATATCTCCTCATACTCATCACCATTTTGAAGTCTCGCCCAAAATATGTTCAAAGGAAGTATATAAATATGCATTTCAGTATGAATTTTGTTACAGTTTTTTTTTGAAGCTCATACATAATTATGACAAGAGGACAAACAGATTTGAGGGGAATTACTGTAACATGGAATTAACTGTACCATGACTAGTTTATCGGTACTTTTTTCTTCACAGTTCAGTATGTTTCCTCTTCACTCTCTCTCTCACTGTGGTTTTTAAAACTATTTAGTACAGTGTCTCTGTAAACATTTGCAAAGAATAACTTAAGAGACACCTTAATCTATCACTAGAAATAAAGATTTAAAAAAATATTCTGTAGAGATTGTACTATAATCTATGCACTTTCTATAGGAACCTGCCTGTGTTGAATAAATGTATCCCAACAAGACCACTTTGAAAACACTCCATCTGTCAAGGCAAGAAAGGTTACATTGTTTGAAAATGACTAATGATTAGTTTATAGTTCTTATAGTATATAAGTTTCATAACAGTGAAATTAATCTTCTGAGGGACCAAAATTAGAAGGTAGTTTACTCCCAAGAGAGATGTGCTGGGATTGTGCAAAAGCATTATTAGTTATGATGAACACACTCATCAGGATAGACAGCAAAACCCCAGGATGTCTCATTGTTTAATCAGTTTGGGTAATATGTTGATTAATCAACTGTACTTCATTCTGAAAACGCTGCTCATTTTCACAGTCATGATTTCATTTTTATTCTGTTGTACAGTCGTGGTGAACCAACCTAGTCAGTGAGGTTCAATACTGTTGAATTGGTTAAACTGGCATTGTCTTTGTAAAATGATTTTCAGATAAAATATGTTTAAGAGCTTATCTTGTGAGATGCATATGCCTAAAGACGGATGACCCAGCTTCTTTACATAGATCTGCTTTGCTGTATGACAGTAAATGGATTTAAAACTGCATGAAATTTTCTGAACTTTTCTAAATCAAGAATATAGTTTATTTTAACTGATCTGTGTATAACAAAGACAAATATAGATTACTCAACTAATTATTTGTTCCTAAGTATTTTGTGACTAACAGTATTGGTATTAATGCTAACTAGCTTTTTGGGGATCTCTTTCTTTTCAGCAGTCACAAACAATAGTAACCGTAGTATATCTAAAGGGAATGTGTTTCTCCAAACTAGCTGGGGTTTTTTTGGGGTGAGGGTAGGGGGGAAATGGCTATATTTTGTTCATTCAAATTTTATAGAATGTCTTGATGGCAGGCCTTAATATGGTAGTTGATTATAATCTTATTTCTTTTGGTTTTGGTGGGGGGAAGGGGCTGTCATAAAAATATAATGGCATATCTAATACAAATAGTCTTTGACAGTAGTGTTCCTTAGTTTAATTCAATAGCCGACCTTAGTAAATCATGCTTTCCATCTTACAAAAATCATGGATTTCAGTTTTGCCATTCTGGTTTGGACTTGCTGATTCTCTTACACTTGATTTGCTAATACTTTATTCCAGTGCATACATTTACTTTGGAGAATCACAGTCGCATGCTGGGCAATGTTATGCAATAGTACAGGTAGTCCCCGACTTACGACTACAATTGAGCCCAACATTTCTGTTGCTAAGTGAGACATTTGTTAAGCGAGTTTTGCCTCATTTTATGACCTTTCTTGCCACAGTTCAGGGGTGGGTTCCACTTACCTTCACCACCGGTTCGCATTGTGACATTTCGCGCATGCGTGCATGCTCCGCGCACACACGCGCACACATACCCTCGTGTGATTTGGCTTCTGCGCATGCTCCGAAACAGGAATGAGCCCGAAACACAGCTGAGGAGCTCATCAGCTGTGCTTTGGGTGAAGAAATAAAGGACAGATTTCACCCGCGGGCGGGCAGGCCCTTTTTCAAGCCACGGAAGGGGAAAAATCCCCAAAAAAGATGGCGACACGCATGGAACGGCACCGACAGTGACATCACCAGCAGGTTGCTACCGGTTCGGGCAATCTGGTCCAAACCGGGAGGAACCCACCCCTGCCACAGTTGTTAAGTGAATCATTGCAGTTGCTAAGTTAATAACATAATTGTTAAGTAAAACAGGCTTCCTCGTTGACTTTGCTTGTCAGAAAGTCGCAAAAGATGGTAACATGACACTGCCACCATCATAAATAGGAGTCAGTTGCCAAATGTCTGAATTTTGATCACATAGCCATGGAGATGCTGCAACAGTTGTAAGTATGAAAAATTGTCACTTTTTTCAGAACCATCATAACTTCAAAAGTTCACTAAACAAACTGTTGTAAGGCAAGGCCTATCTGTATAGTCACATCTGCCACCTAACCCTAGCTATCTGTAAATTGCCCCATATCAGTTTATTTTATCTTAGATGTATGTATATTCAGTTTTCCCTCATTTTTTCTATTCCTTTTGTAAACTGAGAAAGGTAGCGCACACACAGGAAAATCCAGTCATTAAAGCCTGCCTCTTGTGAGAAGCAAACTAACCTAAGGCAATTCACACAGGAGTTATTCAAGAGCAAAAATTTACTGTATATCTTTTTAACTAAAATCACAGGAAACAAACCAACTAGATGAACCTGCAAACAGTTTTATTGCAAATTGTCAGTGTGTATTTTGCTGGGCTTTTGCATAGTAATGTCAAAGAGGAAACCCCTCTAAACAATCTTACCAATTGGCAGTGTCTGGCTGACCTTGTTTGGACTTTGCAACCTAGTAGGGTCAAGACAGGTTGAGACTTGAATGGGAGACTAATATGAAGGATGAGAACATTTAAAAAATCCCAACTCTAAGAGAAGGACTGCAAAGATATGTTCACAATGTCACCAGGAGTTTAGCTCAACATACAAGAGATTTAACCTTTTTGCTTGTTTGGAATCTATTCCTTTGATGAAGAATCACCTGGTTGACTTGTACTAGGGCTTTGCTAAATAAAACATATTTATGAGTCAGCAATATAAAAGAATATTTGCCTAGGGGAAGAGCATTATTAAGCAATATAGTTCTATATTAAATGCTATGCTCAACAGTGCTTAAGTAGCCTCAGCATAAGTGCTTTTGTAAGACAGCACCCTGAGATTGCTATTTTTAGAGCTACATAAAATTCATATGGAGCTCTAGAAATTTTCAGTCACAGATCTCACGTAAATAATGTTATTCAACCAGCACCAACTATTTGAATGTCCTTGAGAAGACAGGCAAATGATAGAAGTGTATTATAAAAGAAGGATAAATAAATACTCTGGGAGAGCATAGTGGGAGAATGCATAGATTCTGAAGATTGGAAATGGGGATGCTAAGAAAGGGCTTGCTAATGAATGTGAATTATGCCATTTGTAATAAATATATCATTTCCTACGGCATTCTTCTCTGATGTGTTCAGAAACCTTGTGGCAAGACTGCACAGAGATAACACTTGTTTTCAGGAGCCAGATTCACAAGTAGCAGAAGCACCTTCTCTGCCTTCCAAATTGCATCCTCAAGTGAATCCCTCTAATTTTATTTGTAAATGTTAATGGTTTTGTCATTCCATATTATGGAGAAAAATATACTTCTGTTACATTGAGATGAGGGCAAAATTGTCTAGCATCAGACAATTTTACTGGATGACATTTTACTGTCAAAAATTCTGAAGATATGCCTTAATGTTTCTGCATAGAATATAGAAATATACTGTACCCATATCTTCCCACAATAATATGTACATATTTACTTTGCATTACCCAGCAATTATCATGATGGGCATTTTCCTAGCTTGAAAAAATGCAGATGTTACTGATATTTATACAATCACTTAATCCATACTGTTCTGTGTCTATTTGGGGTATATTCTGTCTCTTCCCCAAGGATAAAATTGTACAATTTTTGTACCAAAAGTAATCATAACTATTAGCACGTAACAATGCAATTTCTTTTAAATCAATCAAATGTTTTATTTGGATGCTGAAAATCCATAATATTTTGGTAGGAGCTTTTTAGAACATAATTGATACAGTAAGCAAAATTATGTTTAGCAATTCTTTATTTTTATTTATAAGTTTATAAATAAGTTTATAAATAATAAAATCCTCCATATAAAAATTTACAGTTATTTGAATTTGTAATAAATATCTGAAATAATTGGAAGTTTATCACCTGCAGTGTTTTATTCAAGGCTTCTTTATCATCATGTCTCTCCCCCTCCCTGCCACACTCCCTTTTTTGGCTAATTGCACAATAATCATGAAGTGGTAGTGTTTGCCTCTTGCCATTCTAAAGAAATGGTGACTAGAAGAACAAATGTATGTGCATTAGTACATGCTATTATCCCACTAGTGATGGAAAGAGAATTGTACCTTTGAATTGCAAAAACCCTTCTGTATCATAGTGTTTAAAATGGTATCAGTTGCTTAATGGTCAAAGACAAGAAGCTTTTTTTTAAAGTATCTTCCTCCTCCACATACACACACAACCCAAAAATAAAAAAAAATCTATAATAAAGTAGTGAGAAAAAAGTTTTAAAGGTAGATGAAAATATCAAAGCAAATATGAAAATGTTTATTTAACTCTTACAGTATACTGATAGAAAAGAGGTCTTAGGAACTTTAAGCTATGAAATGATTGATTCACCCTCTGAGCCACTGTTGAAATAATACATTAAATATCAAATTGAAAACCTACAATTTCTCCCATCAAATTAATGTACTAAGTATATGCAGTTACAATTCCCCTCACCATCATGTTTTTTCTTTTTAAAAAAAGCTTTCTGAGGTGACAATTTCATAAAGAATTTGTTTTGTATTTATTCCAGACCCTTAGGTTGGCACACCTAGCAAAATGTTCAAGTTACCGGTATCTCTTTTTTGAGAGTCACCTCAGCCAAACAGGAGGCATTAAATACAATTTCAAATTTGGTAGCCTAAGTCCAGTTCATCACTCTTTGATTCTATCATGTCTAAGTCTTTAGAATTCATGCCTCTTTGAGCCTTCTCCAACAAGCCTGCAATTCTCAAACTAGGTTCGTTCTCTTTCAAATCTGCCAGCAACAAATTATTTATTTTTATTTGTTTGTTTTGTTTGTTTGTTTTGTTTATTTATTTGTCAAGCATATATGATTATAAGCAAAGTATAAACAGTAAAACATGATTGAATATATATGTAATAGTACAAGCATGAATAGGAGTAAAAGTGGTAAGAATATATGTGTACATTAGGACAGGAATGGTAGGCATGATTTTGTGCTTATGCACGCCCCTTACCGACCTCTTAGGAATGGGGTGAGGTCGATAGTAGATAATCTGAGGTTGAAGTTTTTGGGGTTTGGGGAAGAAACTACTGAGTCAGGTAAAGTGTTCCAGGCGTTGACAACTCTGTTGTTGAAGTCGAATTTTTTGCAATCAAGTCTCGAGCGGTTTACATTAAGTTTGTATATATTGTGAGCTCGTGTATTATTGCGGTTGAAGCTGAAGTAGTCATTAACAGGTAGGACATTGAGGCAGATAGTTTTGTGAGCTACACTTAGGTTAGATTCCAATCCATCTGATTGTAAGTCTGGTTTTGCTGCTGTTCCTTTTATCTGAGTGTCATATTTGGGTTGATTTAAAACCATTGTTATCAGAATTTTAACCTAAGTTTTCCATTTGATTTTTTAAGTTGAAAAGCATTTTTGCCCAAGGTATTCCAAAGGCTTTAACATTAAGTTGATGCATTGTTTGCATTTTTTACATAGTCTAAAACTCTCCTGTAGCTGAGCTTTCATAACCAAACATAAACAGTTCCTCTTAAGGAAAAGGGAAGTAGATGTACCATAACAGAATGACCACAGAAAATAATTGAGATAATATTTCCCACAATAAAAAGTGAATAGAAAAAAGGGGAAATTTCCTTCAGAGGTTAAAAAAAAAACCAGAGCTTTTAAAAATTGGACCACATCTGATTGCTTATCCATGTCCATATCTTGCTTTGGTTCTAGAATTAGTTTAGGATTAATCAAGAAATCCTTAGCTTTTTCTATGGATTTAGTCTAAATCATATTTGCATAGGTAAATATAACTTCTTCAAGTTAGTCCCAATGAAATTGAATCTGTCTTTTCTTCAGAATGTCTGATAGGCAGACATAATCTTGCCTCTTATCAAGTTTGTAACAGGGATTTCCTTCATGGTGATTATGTCCACATGGTGAATTTTCAGTTTAGTTTTAAAGTGACAGTTGAAAACTTGTTCTCTTGTTTTTCTTCTTACAAAATGAACTAAGATGCTCCATCGTAGGTTTCTCATTGTGGTATATCAGATATTTATTCTATATATTGTGTCTATTTCTGTTTTGACTTTCTTCTTCTTCCCAACTAATTAATTAAGCCAAGGATTTAATCATTCTTGATCTGATGTCCTCTCCTGACATTTCAGGAACTACTTAGCTGAAGTTCCTTGCCCTGTAATTCCAAGACACCCCTCTCATTCAAATCAGTTTCATATTGAAGGTTTTCTCTGATTTATACTCCAAAAAAATCATTCTATTCTTTATCTGTTTGACTTCTTCAGTTAGTTGACGAATCTCCTCATGAAGTTCCTTTGAGAGCCTATCAATCTTTAATCCAAGCTTTGCTTTCATTGCCTGGATTACTTGAAGTGTTTTACTTAAATATTCCTCTAAAATAGTTCTTAGAAGTTCAGATTTCCCTGATCCTCTTGTTTCTTGCTTTCTTCTTGTTACCATATTGATAATTATGGGATATTAATGTATGCTTACTTTTGTATGTAGATGATGCCATGCTATTGGCTGAGAACCTAAATGATTTGCAGAAATTAAAGTGATAGTATGATGCAGTGAGAAAAATGGTTCTGAAAATTAACGTTTCAATGATTAATGTATTTCTGTTCAACAAGGAAAATGAAGTGAAAGATTCAAAATTATAGCCAAATTATGAAAAATTGGAGAAATAGATAAATCTGTATACATTAACAGAATGTTAACAATCTATTATAGTGAAATGGATGAAAAAAATCCTAAAAAATGAAAATGTTGATAGAAAGGAATAGACCTCTTAGAAACGGGGAGAGGTCGACTGTAGACAGTCTAAGGTTAAAGTTTTTGGGGTTTGGGGAGGAAACCACAGAGTCAGGTAGTGCATTCCAGGCATTGATCACTCTGTTGCTGACGTCGTATTTTCTGCAGTTGAGTTTGGAGCGGTTTACATTTAGTTTGAATCTATTACGTGCTCGTGTATTGCTGCAGTTGAAGCTGAAGTAGACATTAACAGGAAGGACATTTTGGTATATGATTTTATGAACTACATTTAGATCAGATCGGAGGCGATGTAGTTGTAAATTGTCTAATCCCAGTATTTCAAGTCTGGTGGAATAAGGTATTTTGTTGTGAGCGGAGGAGTGAAGGACTCTTCTTGTGAAATATTTCTGGACTCTCTCGATTGTATTTATGTCTGATATGCAGTGCGGGTTCCAGACAGGTGAGCTCTATTCCAGAATTGGTCTAACAAATGTTTTGTATACTCTGGTTAGCAATGTAATGTTGCCAGAGAAGAAGCTACGGAAAATTAGATTAACAACTCTTAGTGCTTTTTTGGCAATGATGTTACAGTGGGCTCTAGCACTTAGGTCATTGGATATGAGTACTCCAAGGTCTTTGACAGAGTGAGGGTCATCTACAAGTTTGTTTCCTCCAAGTTTGTATTTTGTATTCTGATTTTTTTTGCCAATGTGTAAGACAGAGCATTTGTTGGTTGAGATTTGAAGTTGCCAGTTGTTTGACCATTCTGCTACATGATCAAGGTCTTTTTGAAGGGTAGCAACATTGTTGGTGGTGTTAAATAGTTTAATATCATCAGCAAAGAGAACGCAGTTGCTTATAATATGATCACAAAGATCGTTTATGTAGAGTATGAAGAGTGTTAGTCCTAGAACAGTGATGGCGAACCTTTTTTTCCTCGGGTGCCAAAACTGCATGCACGTGCGCTATCGCACATGCGCGAGTGCCCACACCCATAATTCAATGCCCGGGGAGGGCGAAAACGACCTCCCCTGCCCCCCGGAGGCCCTCTGGAGGCCAGAAATGGCCCTTTTCCCAACTTCTGGGCCTGGTAGGCCTGATTTTCGCCCTGCCCAGGCTCCAGAGGTTCCCCAGGCTCCAAAACGCCCTCCCCTGTCCCCCCGGAGGCCCTCCAGAAGCTGAAAATGCCCTCTCAGAGCCTCCATGTGAGCCAAAAATCAGCTGGCCGGTGCGCACATGCACGCCGGATCTAAGCTAGGCAACAGCTCGCGTGCCAGCAGATATGGCTCCGCGTGCCACCTGTGGCACGCGTGCCATAGGTTCGCCATCACTGTCCTAGAACATTGCCTTGAGGGACACCACTGTTGACCGGAGCAGGATTTGATATGGCACTTCCTATTTTGACCACTTGTTGTCTGTTAGACAGGAACGCAGTTATCCAATCATGAAGGGGTCCAGAAATGCCATAGGATTTAGTTTCAGAAGTAGTTTGTCTATTTATTTATTTATTTATTATTTATTCTAACTTCATTTCATAAGTACTTTTTACACTCCAAACTATTCATAATCCTTATCCATTGTTCATAACTGCAATCCCCAATGTGGCATCTAAGAAACACCATTACAACAATGGACCTTTGATGCCTGTTAGTCTTTACACTAAATTTAGAGAATTTTTTTTTCAAATAGGAATGTTGTATTTTGCAGGGGGGGGGAGGGAGGAGGGAGGGAGAGAGGACAGAACAACTACCAACACCATCTTTATCTCTAAGAATGTGTCTAAGATGTACTGCAGGTAGGCTCCAATGTGGCATTATAAAAAAATTAAAATGATGGGAGGCTGTAATTCAATGCTTTGTTTGCAGATATATTAATTTAACAGGGAAAGGGAGGAATTATGGGAAATTTTGGAGAGCTAAACAAGATCAGAAACTCATGGTTTAGCCTCTCCATTCATGTACTGATTTTAGACAAAAGTTTCAGCATCAATGAATGTGTATTTGTGTGTGTAGGAACAGAAAACAAATATACTAGTGGCTATATTTAGTGTACTTAAAATAAATTAAGTGAATTTTCATAACTTTAAACCATTAAGTACATTTTGCCCCTTTATAATCAGATGCAATCTCAGATTATAAAAGAAAACTGGGATATGAAGCTTATTATAGCAAATTTTGCATATTTTTCACTAATAAAGCTACTCTCATCTAGCAGCAAATTTATCACTATCTCAACATTTATAAATCAATTTCATTGCAGAAGAAAATGGGGTAATAAGATACAGGGTCTACATATTTTTCATTGAATTTTGGTTCAGATAAAATACTCTACTGATGCACATATCGTATTTTTCGGAGTATAAGATGCACCTTTTTGCCCCCCAAAAGAGGGTGGAAATGTCGGTGCGTCTTATACACCAAATACAGCCATTTTTGGCGTCACAAAGCCCCGCCCCTGCACCCCATTTTTGCAAAAAATGGGCCATTTTTTGCAAAAATGGGGGCATTTTTGCCTCTCCCCACCCCCTAGGAGTGCTCTGCAGGCTTCCCAAACCCTCTGCATGCTCTGTTTTTGCAAAAAAAAAAAAATGAGCAAAAAACGGCCCATTTTTCACAAAAACGGGGGTGTTTTTCCCTTCTATTTACCTGGAGGAGGAATTCTGGGAGTTGAAGTCCACTAGTCTTAAAGCTATCAAGTTTGAAGACCCCTGGGTTAGGGGTTAGGGGTGCAAGGGTCTTCAAACTTGGCAAGTTTAAGACTTTTGGACTTCAACTCCCATTCCTGAGCTAGCATGACTGGAGGAGGAATTCTGGGAGTTGAAGTCCACAAGTGTTAAAGTTGTCAAGTTTGAAGTTTGTAAAAAGTGTACATGGTTGTAAAAAGTGTACATGGTTGTAAAAAGTATACATGGTTGTAAAAGGTATTCTGCTACACTGGTATTTTATTAAATAATATATTACTACACCATTTGGTTCAGAATACTTTTTTCCTTGTTTTCCTCCTCTAAAATCTAGGTGCGTCTTATACTCCGAAAAATACGGTATATAATTTTATTTGACATTTTGTCAGATGTCAGAATCAGGCAGGAACAACAACAAATGAGTAACAACCAATAAATAATCAACATTCAAGATCATATCTATACAGTACAGGCAAGACTCCCATAGAAAATACTCAGGGATTTTCTGTCTGCAGTTTAAATAAACCTTCACATGAGGCAGCAGCACACAGATCACCAATTTCTAACAAGCATAAAATCAATATTTTCTACAGAGCTAATTTGATTTGAACTAGTTTTGTTTAAGGTTTAGTCACTGATATATATTTAACCAACACAAATATGAACAAATAGCAAGTCTGTTACAAACATTTATACAGATTTATATACATCCCAAAATGAGAAGAATCAAAGGAAAACATTCAGAAGAGTCACAAAGGACTTTCAAAACTTCTTAAGCTTATTGTTTTGTTTAAAAACAACAACTTGTCTTGGTGCTAAGTATAAAGTATCTTTCCTGCCTCCTACTTCTCCATCATCTTTGTGTTTCAGCTAAATGAATACAATGACACTGCTACCTCCCACAAAATAAAGTAATAAAAATATAATCTTAATTAAACTAACATAGCTGGAGAGGTGTTGGTATTAATCTTGAATGATTTTCAAATCTTTTTAGTGCGAGTTTCATTGCACTATTAGCAATAGTGGGTTTATATGAGAACTAGTGGGGGAAAGTCAGAGTAAACTGAGATTTCTGAGGCATGTGATTAAATAACAAAATCTACACCCTCTTCACTTATTTCCCTCTATTCTCCTTCTTCCAACCATCAACAATTCCCATTCCCAATACCCAACTGCCATTGTGTTCAATTGCTGCGAACTGGGCAATCTTCTAAATCTCTAGGTTGCAGCTATCTCTTTTTGCTTTCTAAAAATAATTCTGAGATTCACGCAAGCCTTTGCATCATTAGAGGAGAGGAAGTGTTGGCTGGAAACTTGCATTTTGCAGGTAGTCTCTGGTTTGATTTTTTTTTTACTTAAAAAAATTGTTTACTTAAATTCAGGATACAAGAAGCTGGGTGAATGCCAAGTGAGCATTCTGCAGACACGCTTGCTCCCCTGCAATCATTTTAGGGGCATTTTCATTAAATTCTTATCTTTCAGCTTTTATCCCCTGTGCTGTTTTATTCTAATGTATTGAGAGGAGACCTACTCTTCATGGACTAGGAAGTTTACCAAAGCATTAATTGTATTTTCTGAAATAGTACCCTCTATGGGGCAAGAGTGATTCTGTTGACACTAATAGGGGCTTTTCTCTTTAAAATTATCATTTTCTTTATTTATAAAAAAATTAGATATCTTAAATTAGGGAGGTCGATTGGCAGCTGTGAGGAGGATTTTCAGTAACCAAGTTATGAAATATCTAGCCTATAGAGGGGTAGGTATCTGCACAACAGTCCTTCCATTGTTCAGTTGCATACAACAATACCAGGAATGTGCAAAGGAATTTTCATATAAAAACCATAATAAGGTTGACTTGAAGATTTTTTAATTTTTTTGTTATTTTAAATGGGAAATTTCTTATAGAGTTTGAACTTATCTATAAATACAGAACAGATTATTTTTCAATAAAACACTTGAACCAAACCATTTTTTATTATAAACATTACATGTTCACAACCAGAAATGTGTTAATTTTATAAACTGGCATAGAAAATTCTCAATATATATAATGTTTTCCCTGTGAAATTATAACACCCCAAATTCTCCTCAGGTTCAACTAGCAGCATATGCATTTGATCTGACCTGAGAAATATTAAAAGGGAAAATCAAAATATATGTGTATCATCCATTGTTTTGTTCCATATATCTTTGTCAATAAATGTAAAGTATCATTTGTCACAGGATTTAATCAGCAAGTCCCATTTCTGTCAAAGACTGAATTTAGGCAACTGCTTAGTTCAAGGAATGATGGCACCACTGCTGATCCTGAAATCAGATGACCTCAGAAAGCCAATCCCATACTACTGCTACCATTATGCTTCTGTACTCTGGGTATCAATCGAAAAAGTCACTTCCAATCTATTCCTTTTTGCTCTTTACACTGCCTTGCTTTCCACCCTCCCATTTGTTCATTCATATGTCTATCCAATTTAGATAGCTACTAGCATTCAGACTAGAATACCCAACAAAAAAGCAAGGTTTTTTTAAAAAAGGCAATGACACTCAGAAAAAATAATCAAGTTCCTTATTTAATCACTGTTGGGACATTGTGTTACATGTGCCTATTTATTCAATAGCAAAAAGATTTATTCCTATTAAATTATATATGGAATTGTTGCCTGTATTGTGTTTTATTACAAGCCATGCTTATTTTAGTTTTGTTACAAATGATATTTGAGCTTTTAAAGATCATACATCCTACTAAAATTTCAGGTCCAATAGAACACAAAGCATACTTAAGATGTATGACTTTTACTTATGTATTACTAAATTCAAATTAAGAATGTACTTTTTCCTTAGATGCATTCTACTTGTCTAAGAACAGGTCTATTTCTTCCAATTTTCTTGATCCTTTGTTCTACATCTATATGTAAGGAAATAAGGAAAGCCATTTGGAACTGTGCTTAATTGAAAAAAAGTTGCAAATGAAAATTATTCTATTGTATTCCTGTCCATACTACATAGCACTAGGACTTTTTGCTGCAGCTTCAATGGAATTAGAATATTATGCCGCATAATTATCTATACCCCTTATGCAGTGAATCTGCATTTTGGTCAATTATATTAAGAATGGCTAATGTAACCATATAGCACTACTGTTACAGCTGAGTTTTCTGCCTTTACATTTTATAAAAGGCACAGAAGATCTGAAAGAATAGTTCCATCACATTTTCATCCATACATCTGAATGGCCATGGTTATACATATTTGAATCATTTTTTTCCTTTATGAGTTAACATTTGGAGGATAGTAATCCATACAGGGAGTGCTTTTATTGTTGTTAAACAATACTGTTTAGTTTTCATATATTGTTTGAACTTTTCACATTTTGAAACTAGCAGTCGCAATGATCCTGATGGTAATGAAGATAATGATGATAAATATTGTAGAAGTGATAGCATATATAGAATCATGTCAATGTTGACACAGTGCTAATTTATCCTTGTGTTAGATGTCTTTTTTCCAGGGGGCATATTATTTTCCCTGTTTAGAAATAAGATGCAAATATTTAGGTTTATTCTTATCATTTTTCACTGGTCATGATTTTAAATTTTGGAGAAACTTTAAAAAAATATCTCATACCACATGCAGTTGTTCAAGGTAATATAGGAATCTCATGGCTTTCCCTTCTACTTTATCATAACCAAAAATCTCAGTTTGGGAAATCTTCTAAGTATAACATAACTCATTCTACTTCTACATATTTTTCCACATCTGCAATCTTATGGCCACTTTCCTGACAGACGTGCAACTTATTTTTAGGCAAAGAAGCATAGATAAAATAACTGGTCTGTAATCGTATGAAAACTTAATAGAGGATCATTGAATTCATTAAAACGTATTACTGAATAATCATTGCAGAGCTTCCTTGCCATACAAAATGAAGTTTAACTTGAGTAAAGATGAATAAAATGCAATTTGATGGTTTTAAAAAATGAAGCCAACTGATTGAATTTTTATTACTTTCCATTAATAAATGGGTGGGTAAGATAGTGGTTGTGGAAAGCAGAAATGTAGAAAATACCTAAAGGTTTTCCTGTCCAGCCGTATATGACTCTAGGGCATAATGCTCATCTCTATTACTTGGCTGAGGGAGCCAGTGTTAACCATTTAATATTCATAATTATTTAAGTAGTATAACCAATTCAGATTACTGAAAAACATAACAGTGGAACATAATGGCAGTATTAAAAATAGTATGCGAAAATTATATTTAAATTCACATAAAACTTATCTTGTGATTGATAATCTCATTTTACTAATTACCCTAGATTAATATCCCACAAAATCTACAAGGATCAAATTAATGTTATGGCAATATTGTCTGAAACGGTATTTAAAAAAAATATCAAGACATTCTACAATGAAAACAGAGGTAGAGAAAGTTAAAAGCATAAAAAAGTAACAACAGAAAGTACAGTCCATTCTTTTCAACTTTCTTGCAGGATATTAATGTTTCATTTCGTTTTTAAAATGTGAGTAGACAAAAATAAAATAAATGTCTCAGGATATAATCTTGAAATGTAAATGAAATGCAGTGTAATTGACTTTATTCTGAAGGAAATATAAGTTATACAGAGTTAATGTTTTTTCCAACATAAATATTAACATTCACAATTTCTTACATATTTTGGGGGAAAAGAATAGGAATACTCTTGAGATTGTTTTTAATCTTGTTTAGATATGATACTCCTCAAAACAACTTCTCAGTTTCGTTTATTTTTCTCCCTCATTTAGATAATTCACTCTATAACTATAATTTGGAAATATGTCTGTCAGAACCAACCTTTTAAAACTGCATCTCAAGAAATCTAGGATTTCTTTCTGTTTTCCTTTAATTTCTTTGATTTAAATTCAGGAGTTACAGTGATGGGGGAGATAGAATGCTTTACTATTTTGTTGTTGTGTTTTGGGGGTGGGTTGCCTTAAAGTGTACAGTGTTAACTAGGTGGCATATGGGTGGATGAAACATTACTGATTGTCCACTGCAGCCAGGAAGGCTGAGTTTCCATAGAGATATGAAGGAAAAAGTGCTCCATGCAACCTAATTGGTATGCATCTCCAGATCAGGTTCATTGTGCTTTTGCTAATGACAGGGTTGTCTCAGTAATAAGGATGGTGCACTGGAGAAATTTGCTGCCTTGGTATATTTTTCCCTGACGGAAAACTACTTAGAGACAGTAGTCAGTAAGAAGAGTGACTGGCAGGCTGAAGGGGCGGCTTAGCAGCATATGGGGGAAGGCTGGCGCTGTGTGCCACATGCATATGGCTGCCATTAAACTCCAGCTTTGCGCTTTGTGTATTTCTGGTCCCATGCCAGTAAGCCCACCTGCTGCAAGAATACTTGTAAAGCACAACTCAAAAGTGATTGAAAAGCTACTAGAATAAACTGTAATAACACAGTGCTTCACAGATGGGACATAATTGCAAGCTAAAGTGTACAGCCTCTGCAGTAATGAAAACATGAGCCATTAAATTAAAATCATAAGGGGAAAAATATAAAAGTCTGGTTATTCTAACACCCCCCCCCCATTTATTGCAAAAACTTCAATTTTCCTGCCCTCATTAATCAAATACCATAAAACTATAGTGTTACTTTGTTCTAATGGAGATTCAGATAATTAAAACAATGAATGTAGATTAGAATGATGTAACTTTCATTAGATACTTATTTGGGTGACCAAAGTTAGCAATAACGTTCAACATGGAAGGCTGAGATGCATCTGTCAGTTTTACAGATCCAGGGACTAACATGGCTTTGTATGGGATGAGGGAAGGGGGGAGGGGAGAGTAACTTTTGGGGAAGAAAAATAAAGCCTGCCAGAGCATCATCATGAATATGGATTAATGTTTGGCAAGTCAATTTTTCTTCATTAGCACATTTCATAGATTTTTAAAAAATCTTTCTTTCTTTCTTTCTTTCTTTCTTTCTTTCTTTCTTTCTTTCTTTCTTTCTTTCTTTCTTTCTTTCTTTCTTTCTTTCTTTCTTTCTTTCTCTCTCTCTCTCTCTCTCCCTCCCTCCCTCCCTCCTCTCTCTTTCTTTCTTTCATTTGAAAAGAGTTTCTAAACCATGTAAACATCCAAAATTACTTGAGAAATATAAATGCCATTTTAATTAGTGGTAGTGGGGTAATAATGAAATCACTAATCTGACATGTAATTAGTTGTATAGGGTGTGCAAGTGTTATGTGGGGCTGAATCTAGCTCTGCAGGATTCTAACTCATTGTGACCTCTCTCAAGGCATTCTCTAGTAGTGAGAGGCTAACAGAGCCAACTTTGTTCAGTTCCTTTCCTGTGGGTGGGCAACTTCAGGAGAAAGGAACATTTGTTTCATAGGAGTCACAGGGGTAAACAAGCTTTAAAAGTGCTTTTAGTCTTCCATTTTTAATTATGCATTTCTGCAGTACTGGTCATAGCAAAATACATGGCATGTATGTTAAACATGCTGAATAATGCCTGCCTGTTTAAAAGAAGCAAAGGTGGCAAGAACAACAGCCAGTGTGGTCCACTGAGTCACATGCTGGACTTTGACCTGGGTTCAAAAATCACTGAAGTTGGAAGCTCTGTGGGTGGTCTTTGACAAGCATTCTTTCTCAGTCTCAGTTCCCTGTCTGAAAAATGGGAATAACAATACCCCACCTCATAGAATAGACATAGAAGAAGAAGAAGAAAAGAAATCTGGCTTGTAAAAATCAAGAAAGTTGTAGCCACTGTTATAGAAAATATTTATATATGAAAGCATCCTTGAATAACATTTTGATATGTTATTTTTATATAATTTATTGAATTTCAAAAAAGAATAAAAAAATAAGCAAAAAGAAAAAGAATTAAAAAGAAAGAAAGTCAAGAAAAAGCAAGGTAAAAGTACAAAATGAAAAATGAAATGAAAAAAATAAAGAAAATAGAAAAAGAATTACTTTCAACTTCCTTTGGTACAGATATAGATAAAAGTATATCAAACTCTTACTCTAAAATTGATAAAAGTATAACAAACTCTTACTCTAAAATTAATATTCCACATTATTTCTCTAATCCTCAGGAAGTAGGGCGGCATATAAGAACACTAAATAAATAAATAAATAAATAAATCCCCTATACGGTATCTCTACTCATCTAATCATGATCAAAATCACAATTTCATTTCTTTCATTTTTCTTTCATTTTCATAGCTGATCCTCAGAAATTTAAAAGATTTGGAACTTATCCTAATATATATTATTTTACTTTACTTTCCTTAAGGAAATTGTTTTCTTCTGCCCAATTGGAAGCTGATATGAAGAGCCAGTGTCATGAGCTACCAGGAGTCTTCCCATGCAATAAGGATAACTTCATCCCTGTTTACAAAGAAACATAAATTATTTCATGAAATATGATTAAAGTGTCATGAATAGGCAGAAATACAAGTCATAGGGATCATGTATGAGGCACTATGCTGTATTTTGTCTAGTAGAAATGCATGGCAGCCAAATTAAAGCTAACCAAGGTTGAAAACCACAGTATTTACTAGGCTATCATCACTAAGAACCTCAGGCCTCCAAATTATTTCCTGATGATTACTTTTCACAATGATCAAAGAGTGATTATTATTAGAATTACCTGAGTGATAATTATATTTCACAATCATTCAAGGCATTATTATTAGAATTATTAAGCAATATCATTCTCAGTTTTCATATTCCCAGAATTCAGTGAGATTTATTCCTCACATAAAAGCTTGCATTCTTGGTTGATATAAAAAAATCTAAGTAGGGTTCAGACCTACTTAGTAGGGCAGTTTTGAATTGACCACCAAACTAGAGATTTAAAAAAAATAAAAAAATAGAATGAAAAGGAAATTACTTCTCTATCATTTTCAAGAAAACTAGAGTGTCATATATACGTAACAAAGGAAACAGGAAAACAGTTTGATTCAAAGAAGTCTTTACTTTTTTTCTTTCAGGACAGTTTCCCTAGCTATTCTATCTTTGATTATCTGACTGAAAGGAATACTGTATAATAAGTATGGAACTTAATGAGTAAGGATCTTAATTCATGGACCTTCATGCAGATCTTCATGGCATTTTACCAGTATTAAAAAGCATCCCTTAGGACTCCTCCCCAAGATGGCTGCTTCACGGTAAGAGCCTTTATTTTTTCTTATCAATGATCTGCTGTTTTTGTTGACAAAATTTGCTCTCTGGCAGTGCTTCTCCCTGGATTTTGAATGGGAACACTCATGAATGACATAAAATGATTTTGGCATGGCCATGGACCCAGTTGGGAAGGGGAGTCTTGAACATTCCAGTTCCCTCCGGAAGCAGTTGAAAAGTCACTAGGCAAATCCATCTTCCTGTCATTAGTTTCACTTTCTTAAGGATACCTTGGTTATTAAATTTCACTTTTTGAACTTATTTTTTACTTTGTTTTTTGTTCATAAAAGTTGAATGCTGATTTATTTCAACCCCTTGCTGAACTTTTTCCCCCTTTTTCTTTCCTTTTGATATAAGTTGTTTTGAATAGCCTTTGTTCTCTCCATAATAGAAGCACAACCGTGTTTCTGGATGGTGAAGTGCTTTCATTTGGATTTACATTAATATTGGACTCTCACCACACAATTTCTGTACTTTTTGAATTTGCAAAATATTTCTTTATCTCTTTTGAATTTTTTGTTTAACCATGAATTGAAATATCCAGAAAATATCTCTCGTTTCCTTCTGCTTTAGTGTTTTTGCTCCCTGATCAAGTTTCACAGAGTAATAATGTATCAAATTCAATTCAAACCTTTATTGTCAGAGTACAGAGATTACAGGCAAGCAACAATTGCTGAAATCTAACCATTGAGCAGTATGCAGCTTTTAGCTGACAGTTTTTTTTAAAAAAGTTTGATGAAATGATAATGGTCATGGAAAATATGCAGAGGTATCTAGTTCTGATACTGAATCCTGAGCTGCAATGACTAGATCTAGAGATGAACTGAGTTGCTTCCTGCAACGAACCCTTTTGTGTTCTCCACTTATATAGCCTATGGGAGGGGCCAATTATCCCCAAGCCTTACTCCCGAGTAGTTCTTCTCCTCTGGAATTGTTCTTGCCTTCTGGCAGCTCTGCGCATGCGCGCATTGAGAACAGGCTCCTCCTGTTCCTCTGCCTCGCTCATGTCAGTCTCTGGAGGTTCTGGAGGTGGGACAGACCTCCCCAAAGGCCCTGGCTGGATCGCTTCCTCTGGCACTGAGCCTTCTCCAGACTCCAGGCCTGGCCCAGGTTTCTCCCCAGCCTCCTCGCTGTCCGACTCTGCTGCCAGCTCCGCAGGCCACTGGTGGACCACAACAAATATGGCCTGGGACTGAGCACCTGAAGTGTGGCTACATGATTGCAGGAGAGGGCCCAACTGTCAGAATCCTGGGCATATTCCAATGGACCTTATCCTCAGGCAGATCCATAAGAAGTTCAAATAGTTGCTAAGTAACTGGTTGTAAGTTGATGAGTACCTGTAGTCAGGGTTGGGTTCTAACTTACCTCTCTGCCAGTTCGCTTCCTCCCACGCCATGCCAAAAGATCCCCCCCAAAAAAGCTGAAAACAAGATGGAGACTGCATGCACAGTGCCGGAAACTTGGCTTCTGCACATGCTCAGAAGAAAAAAAATTCAAAAAAAAATTCAAAAAAAGATGGCGGCACCCACGGACCAGCACCGACCGAACCGGTTGCGTGACGTCATCATGACATCACCAGCAGGTCACTACTGGTTCGGGCGAACCGGTCTGAACCAGGAGGAACCCACCTCTGCTTGTAGTTCATTGTAGGCCACTTCTTCACTCATATTAGTTATTGTGTGCTATGACAGGAATGCACCCTTTCCTCCAGTTATGTATATACAAAATTCACTGATGGCAGGGTGAAAGAGTAGACCTATAAAGGATAATATTTGTAGCTCACAGTTGAAATGAGGGGTCCTTGCTGCTCTTTGAGCTTGCTTGTTTTCTTGTAGACATATTTCATTACCCAAACTAAGTGACATCATCAGTGCTAGTAGTCTTGCTTCCTTCCTCCCTTCCTCCCTCCCTTCCTCCCTCCCTCCCTCCCTCCCCCCCTCCTTCCTTCCTTCCTTCCTTCCTTCCTTCCTTCCTTCCTTCCTTCCTTCCTTCCTTCCTTCCTTCCTTCCTTCCTTCCTTCCTTCCTTCCTAGAGGTATCCCAGGTTCCTCTATTTGGTCAAGTACAATAATGGCAAAACTGTGGTGTTTACTTTCATTTTTTTAGTGGTTCACTGGTGGGCACATCAGGAAGGTGTTGAGTATGAGAGGGAATCAATGAGGGAGCATATATAAAGATAAGAATTGGTTCTTTTTCTTCAGCTGAGATGAAAGTGATAGAGGAGCGTAAGAATCCACCAATCAGGAACCATGGTAAGTGCAGTCTAGACAGAACAGCAGACCACTGCCATGCCAAAGTGGAAGAACTTAAGACTGCATTGCAAAAAAGCCCATGGAGACAGGATCGTTACAACCCATTGTTACAACCCATTTTAGCTTTCAGTGGGAAGGCATGTAGTTATTTGCTTTGTCATAATATATCACTGTTATAAAATTGATAGGTTTTCAGATTTTTTTGTTCCTCCTTCAGTAACCAGAAGTGGTATGGCTTGCTCAGAATAAAGAGTTTTTAGTTATTTTGTTAGTCAGCACCATCCATATGCAGAGAACAGATTGTAAAGGCAAGATTTTATGATCAGTTACTACATATTATGACAACATATTATAATTAAATGACATAGTTTTAGCCCCAAATCTGTTAATTTCATCCTCATGTTCTCTCTGCTCCAATATTTCATCTTTATTAGGCATCTTTTAATAAATATTGTGTTAACCTTTATATCACTGTTATTTCTGGTACTGATTTGTTCTATAACCAAGAAATCCGAGCAGCTAGAAGTTTGTTTTAGTTTTTGAACTGCATAATATTTTTATGTATGCATTTATTGATGAGAAAATAGATTTGGCAGCAGGCTGTTTAGAACTGTGAAATTGCCAAAGAGCCTGATGACAGGAGAATACATTTTCAGTGACTGATTTTACACAGGTAGCTGTATTAATATGATACAACAAAGAGTCCTATAGTACATTAAAAATTACTACATTTATTGCGGCAAACATTTATACTGTATTTATGCATCCACTTAATGAACATTTTTCTCATGATTTAGGATTCTGGAACATTAAGGCATTAAATCATAGGAAGAGTGGCTATTGCTAGAAGCCACTTTGCTTGGTGCTCTCATTATCTACATATGGTGCAGAAAAATGTAATACAGAGGAATCGATGATATTTATTTATTTATTTATTCATTTGCTCCACTGGATTTCATCAGCTAAATCCAGTTAAAACAATAATAAAATCCCCAACCAAAATTAAAACCTATCATGCCTGAAACCGCTGATATATCTGCATAAATAACTCCCCTAATCATGGGAGCTTTATTCCCCAATACCCAGAGGGAAAAGAGGCTTTAGGAACTTTATGAAAGACCACCAGGCTGAGAACCATCTGAATCTCAAGGAGTATTCTGTTCTAGAGGGCAGGAGCAGTGCCAGAAGCATTCTCATACTTGTGAGATGGTAGAAATACTTGGAGAAAGGCAGTCCTACCATTAATCTGGCCCTGTGCCATGAACAGCTTTGTAGGTGATGACTACCACCTTGAATTATACCCTGAAGCATATTGGGAGCCAGCTTTCTGTGCCAGCATTGCTGGCTGCCAGCCACAAGATAGTAAGTTGGATGCATGCCACAGTCCATTGATATGCAAGCTCAGACAGAACTTTTAGAAGAAAATAGTCCTTTTTACCAATGTCTTTGGATAGCAACTATAAACATAGTCACATGCTTGGCATAGATTAAGATCAGGAATCCAATAAACAAGCATCAAAATCTAAGGAACAAGACAAGAAACAATGAAGTGATATCCAGAATTCTAAGCATGGCATTTGCAAAGTAAATATGACAGAGCTAGGACTTGAAAAGTTTTTCCTCATTGTCTGATCTCAGGGAGTGAGGTCAATAAATCAGCCATACAGAATTTATATACCGTATTTTTCAGAGTATAAGACACACCGGAGTATAAGACGCACCTAGATTTTAGAGGAGGAAAACAACAAAAAAAGTATTCTGAACCAAATGATGCAGTAATATATTATTTAATAAAATACCAGTGTAGCAGAATACTTTTTACAACCATGTATACTTTTTACAAACTTGAAACTTGACAGCTTTAAGACTAGTGGACTTCAACTCCCAGAATTCCTCCTCCAGTCATGCTAGATATGGTAATTAGAAGGCAAAAATGCCCCAATTTTTTGCAAAAAACGGCCCATTTTCGCTCTTTATTTGCAAAAACAGGGCATGCAGAGGATCTGGGAAGCCTGCAGAGCACTCCTAGGGGGTGGGGGAAGGCAAAAATGCCCCAATTTTTGCAAAAAACGGCTCGTTTTTTGCTCATTTTTTTTGCAAAAACAGGGCATGCAAAGGATCTGGGAAGCCTGCACAGGACTCCTAGGGGGTGGGGGAAGGCAACCCCCCCCATTTTTGCAAAAGGCCCATTTTTTTGCAAAAATTGGATGCGGGGGCGGGGTTTCGGGAGGCTAAAAATTGCTGTATTTGGTGTATAAGATGCACCGACATTTCCACCCTCTTTTTGGGGGCAAAAAGGTGCGTCTTGTACTCCAAAAAATACGGTATATGGCAGTGACTATTTATTTCTTCAGTATTAACCCTTCTGCAAGCTTGTTTCTTAGCAAGTCTGTCAGATCTACTGTGTTCTGCTTTCAGTTGTTGAATGCCTGTTTAGGGCTGGGTGGCTAGACTGACTGGGTGCAGACAAATTATTCTGAAGGTTTCCTCAACTATTATCCCTAAATGCACCTGACTCCAATCCCACTGTATCTTCCTCATTAGAGGATGTGTCCAGCAGGACTGTAACAGTCAGTGCAGTTTGCAATGTATTGAGGCCACAATGCCACATGGGTATACTGAGCTGCACTTTTCACAACTTGTGCCACATTCTGGATCAACCACAGCTTCCAAGTAGTCTTCAAGGGTAGCCTTATATAGAACACATTTCAATAATCCAGACAAGGCACAAAACACCATGAGCAGGGCCTCCCAATCCAAGCATGGAAACAATTGGCACAAAAGATGGCTTTTCATTTTAATTTTTTAAACTTTCTGTTAGATTTCCAGAGTTGCCATTAAAAGATGAGTTCATACATATCAAATCAAATTGATCAATCAATCAATTAATCAATCAATCAATATTTGTGCAGTCTCTCTTAGCCACAGCTGCCACTTGGTTTTGTCCAGAAAAACTCTGAATTGTGGACCAGGTCCATCTGGGGCAGTTCTATCCCATGCAGAACTAGTGATGGAAACTCCTTAAAAGTGGGGGCCATGAAAACAAATTTTTCCTGTAATATCTTCCTCTCCTCTCCAAACAATTATGATAGACAGAATTAAGTTATCCTTATGATGTTGAAGTAACATTTTCCTTCTTATTCTGACATCATCCAAGGGAATCCTCAATGTGTACAAAATCCAGCAGGCTTATCATCCAATTCCTTGAAGGAAAGTCAGATGACTGGCGGTGACTGGGATAAGATAATAGAGAAAGATTGGATTTGGCAATAGGAACCAAAATTTTTATAACCTAAGGAGAGCTAGTTTGAACCATGATTTCTAGTTTTGCCTTAAACATTAAACAGGTCAGGGCTTCCAGACAAGGTTCAAAGGTAAACTAGATATCCTTGAAGAAATGGAAACAATCTTGACCTTCATGGGAATGTTATAATACAGATATAATTGTGCTTAAAGAAATTCTCCATAATGGTGGATATAGCATCCAGGAATTGGTTGACCTCATCATCTTAGCTGATTGGTCTGAGTTTGTCAAAGTCCCTCATGGAGGAGGCCAGACGCCTAGGTCTCTGGGGGGAAAGACACTTGCGCTTCGTCAAGGCGGAGCATATATCCGGAGTGTCAAACATGCAGGTGGACTGGCTCAGCAGAGCCTCGCTCGACCACACAGAGTGGCACCTGCACCCGTCCATATTTCGGCAGGAAAGATAGTAAAATGGGGCAAAATTCACTTAACAAATGTTTCACTAAGCAATTGAAATTTTGGGCTCGATTGTGTTCATAAGTTGAGGCTACCTGTAGAGAAAGAAGAGAGTCTTTAAAGAGAGAGGTGCTGTAAAGAAGATTGGAAGCCACATCTTTATATTTTTTCCTATTTTCCTATTTCTTCTTTTTCTTTCTTTCTTGCACTTTACCTTTTATTTTTTCATTTTTCTTTCCTTCTTCTTACTTTATTTTAGTTTGTATTAATTTTTACTTTTGCTTTTAAAACTTACAATAAAATTATATTTTAAAAAGTGAAACAGCTAGATGACCTTGGGCCGGTCACTCTCTCTTAGCTGTAAGGAGGGGGCAATGGAAAACCTATTCCAAGTCTTGCCAAGAAAGCTTTAGGGAATTGTCCATGGTGTTGTCAGGAATCCACAATGATCCAAAAGTGTGCGCGCGTGCACGCACACACACACACACGCGCGCGCGCGCACACACACACACACACACACACACACACACACACACACACACACGGAGAGGTGAAGAGCACTTCAAAACAGTGAGGAAAGGCCCAATATCCTACACCTTATACTTTTATATTTTGCCAAATTAATATAATATTCATTGAAACTAGATATTCTTATACATAATGATCTACACGACTACAAACTAAAGGATTTAACTCCTATTAGCTCTTCAGCATATTACAATTAATTTTGTACAATTAATTGGACAAAACAATTAGCAGAATGTCACAGTACTTTGCTTTTCCTGTTGCTTTGCTTTTCCTGTTCCACGGTTCTTTTCTTTTCTTTTCTTTTTCCATGATGTCTTCCTTTTAATATTAAAGCTAAATTAAAACATTTTCTACATAATTATGTGCTTACTCGGGAGATATTAAAACTGACTGTTAACCACTGTAGCCAATTGCATCCATTGTGTGGGATTAACTATCCTGACATCAACGGGGAGACAGACTCTGCAACTAGCAGACAACTTTGTGTCCCAAAAGGTAGAGAAGGGAACTAGCAGGTCAGCTATACTGGCCTTAATTCTCACTATCAAAGATGAAATTATAGAAGGGATTGATGTTACAGGAACTTTGGGGGAGAGTGACCATGTGATATTGGAATTCAACATAATACAGGCATAAGTAACAGAACAAAGTCAAACTAGCATCTTAGACTTTAAGATAGTTGATTTCAACAAAAACCAGTTTAAGGGGAAAACAATTCAGGAAGCTTGAGAAATTCTGAAAATGAGTTATAAAAGTCTAGTCCAGCACAATACCATTGAAAAAGAAAAATGAGAGCTCCCAGAAGAGACCATCATGGTTGCATAAAAAAACTCCTTAATAAACTGAAAGGCTTTAAAAAGGACAAGTATAAAAAGTGGAAAGTGGAAACTACTGTATGTTAGTCTTTTGGATGTATATAACACATACACACTGTAATTTGCAGAAAACAGTGGATGCTGTAACTTTGGAGGGAAAGGTGTGGGGGTGGTAGTTAGAGATCATTCATTGATTCATTCATTCATTTTATATGTCCACCCAACATAGATTAAAGATTTTGGGTAGCAAACACTTAAAAATGTAAAAATCACAAAAACACACATAAAGGAGCAGCCTAGGTAAAAACAGGTGCATCTATAACAATTGACATAGCCAGTACTTTGGCTCAAGCTGACCTTAGTATTAATTTGATTTAGTGTGTAACTATTTAAAAGAATACTAGCTGAGAAACTGTGTTGGTACCATCCGGAGTATTTCTACAAGGAAAACAGGCCTAACATCAATAGTTTCCATAGTTAGGCATCTAGCAACCTAATATAAATGTTACCTTGCCTTTTTTCTGTCTTCGCAATAGACTTAACATTCCTTTTCCTGTTCTTTTAATCTAAGTTGCATCGCTATGAACTAGGGGTGGGTTCCACTTACCTTCGCCACCAGTTCGCATCGCGACGCACATGTCCCCTCGTGCGATTTCGCTTTTGCGCATGCTCAGAAGCAGGAATGAGCCCGAAACACAGCTGAGGAGCTCATCAGCTATGCTTCGGGCGAAGAAATAAAGGTCAGAATTCACCCGTGGGCAGGCGGGAGGGCTCTTTTTCAAGCCACGGAAGGGGGGAAATAAAAAAAATGGCAGCAAGCACGGAATGGCACCCACAGTGACATCACCAGCGGGTCGCTACCGGTTCGGGCAATCCAGTCCGAACTGGAAGGAACCCACCTCTGCTATGAACCAATAATATACCGGGTGATAGGACCTTAGCTAATGGCAAGTAGAGCTGAATTCAGTTATCATTTTGTTATTGTGCTTGTGTAGAAAGAGCAGGTCCTGCCTCTGTTCTTTCCCCCCTTATGTTATTGGGAACAGAGAATATCCTGCTGTTCTTCAGTTTTGCTTGCTCAGCATTGCTGCCACTTCAGTTTGCCATCATGGGGAATAAAGTTGCAAGTCATTGCTAATGAATGAAATGGGAGAATACTTAATCATGCAGGCAGAAGGATTTCAGATGAATATCCAACAGGAGGAGAAATGCAACTGAAGGAGACAAAAAAGGAGACATAATGTTTGTAGGTCTGAGTGGAAATGAGAAAGGAGCTTCCTATATATTTTAGTAAAGGCAGTGCTTCTTTTAGAAGAAAGAAAAAATACTGCTTTTTAATGTTCCTGCTGCTTAACGTAATGGATAACTGTGTTGAGCCACGTCAGGGTCTTGCATCACTAGAATCTAAGTTGTGGTTATCTATAAGTTTCTGAATTGCAATATATATATAATTTCTCATCTGGTAATTTTAGTTTTGGCTCCTAAAATTGCCCTGCTATGAAACAAGCAAGGCCAATATGTTTCATTCTATTCATTTGCCAGTCCTCAATAGTAAATATGCCTAAAATAGCCCCATGAGTAACATTTTTATTTTGTTCATTTTTCTCAGTTAATTCTACTTGTGCTGTGAAGGAGTTGAAAATCTATAATATTCCAAACGTTGCTAAGGAAGGGCATTTTGCAACCCCAGTTTGTTTTATTATGTTGAACTCTTAGCAAGCCAAAGCATATTCTTTCCCTTCTCTTCTTCTGATATTTCCCATATTTTATATCATCACACCATCAGCTCAACCAATGATCAGAATAGAAACAAAATGAAATGAGCCATCTATTGAGTTCCTTCATAATACTAACAAACCAGAAACAAGATCACAATGAATTGAAATCCAAGTGGATTAATCTGTTCACTTCTCCTAATCTAAAGATGCTCCTGATCTCAAACTAGTATTACAGCACTACTACAAGGTTGCTTTGTTTCAATGCATAGTTGAATGGAAAAGCATTGAATTTTTCATTAATTTTTCTAACTTTGTCACTAAACCCAAATGTCTACATGTGTTTAATTATTTAAAATTTAAAAATACTGTAAATTTACAATACTGTATTTCTAATGCAGTAAATAATATATAACTTTTAAGCTAAGAAATATTAATCTACAAAATTCTTTTCAAATAAAAACGGATTTGTAATTTGGTAGGCATATTCTCTGGCTACCACCTTTCTTAGTTTACCCATACATGCACAAGGGATTTACGTATTTTCATACTCAAATGCATTTATTACTTAGCTCCAAAACTGATTTGACAAATTTAATGAATTTTGCTGCATAACTTCAAGCTTTTACTTATAATCACAGTTCCATGGACAGTAGTTACATAATTATTTGAAGAGGCATTTTACTAAGACTATCAAACCATTTAACTGCAGAACAGGAAACACACGATAGCCTTGGGAAAAATATTTTACAGCATCAGGGTTTTCCTTTGGTCAGGAAAAAATAAATCGACAACAACAAATTTTAATTGCTAGCTCCAAGCTGCTTGTGGTAATAATTAACCTAGATTCACTGAACTCTCCTTAATGACTCCATTGGTTCAAAAAATGAACATTTTCCTGTGATCTCCCTTGATAGTATCATCAGGATGTTGTCACTGCAAACAATACCCTTATCTAGTTTCTTTTCAAGTCACCTGATTAACTGAGGGGGGGGGGGAAACAGAAAGGAAAAAATGTGTCCTTGTACTGAGTCTTCAGATGTCATATAAAGGCCAAGGGAGTAGTTCCATTTTTTTCTTTTTCTCATAGTATTTATCTTGCTAGGAAGCTTTATTCCAGGCTTAACAGTTACATAATGGAACTTTATTATTATAAATCCAGCATGTCTCTTTGTCAATATGCAATCTTTCTAAATGACCAGTGAAGAGATCTCAGAGCGTTTTTTTTTCAACTTAGAACTTTATTATTATTATTTCCTTAACAAGTGCCTACATTTTTCTTGGCAAGATTTTCAGGGTGTTGTTGTTGTTTTTTGGCCACTCTTCTTCCAAGGCTCAAGAAGGGATAGCTGGCTCAAAATCACCTTGTTGACTTTTGGCCTAAAACAAGACTAGAATTCATAATTGGTGCAGTTAATTTAACTTTTTATTGTGGGTATATTTCAGTTTTATGTTACCGACAACTTGTCAAATTAAGACTTATAGTCATAGCCAAAATTATTGTTATCCCTCCATATACCACATTTTCCCAAGAATCCCAAGTTAGCAACAGCACTTGGTATATAAGCCACTTCATAGTACTTTACAGCCCTCTTTGAGCAGTTTACAGAGTCAACAAATTGCCCCCCTTGAATCTGGGTCCTCATTTTACCAATCTTGGAAAGATGGAAGGCTAAATCCCTAGGTAGTTGGGCGGCATAGAAATACTATTATTAAATTAAATTAAATTAAATTAAAGTCAACCTTGACCCAGTGACAATCGAACTGCTGGCAGTTGGCAGAATTAGCCTGCAATACTGCATTCTAACCACTGTGCCACCACGATTCTTCTAGTTGCTATGAAATAAGTTGAAGCTAATGCAAGTAAATGGTATTTATTTCATAATCCAGATATTTTCCTTTTGATGTATGACTTAGCAATGTCACAAGAAAGTACTGAGTGCCAATCTGTGCTGGGTCATGAACACATAGGAAAATTGCTTAAAGAGGAGTGTGATTTATTCAGTAGCATAACATACAAGATAGATCTTAAAGTTGGTCATGAGTGAAAAGGCTTGGAAACTCGTATTTATAGGGAGGTCCAGGTGTGTGGCTGTGTGAAGTTGAGATGTATAAATGTATGGAATGTATGTTTTGGGGAAATGTTTGAAGTTTTGGGAGGAAATGTTGTTCCCATTCCCTCTGGGTTAAGATAATTGTCTAGATGTTAGGTGAGAGTTTGGTGTTAAGAGGATAAGCTGCATTGTGTGTCTAGGAGATTTTCATATTTTGAGGGGGTTTGTAGCTGTATAATTACCTTGCCAGTATTTACAGATTTCTTTGAGGGTAGGTGTATTTTGTCTCTTTAGTTTTGTCAGTTACGTATCATTGAAGGCTGAAAGGCTTCACCCAGTCTTTTTCAACATTGTTTTTCCCCCTATAGTATCTTTGGTGGGTTCACTAGAGAATTGGGTAAAGCCTATGCCCATGTGTGAAGTGGATGGTAATGGGTGTCACAGATGGCATATATGCATTTTTGCCCCACAACAGATTTTTCTAACTACCGGTAATAATAAGTGCAGAAATGGCAACACTCTTGGCTATGTCTGTATGAAAGAATTCTAGATTTCATGTAATACAGTAATACCTTGGTACTTGTCATTAATTGGTTCTGGGAGATGTGACAAGTACTAAAAATAATGAGTAACAAATAAACCACGTGACTAACATGTGCCCCTTTGCTTCTACCACAAAGGGTAGCAAGTCATGAGGCAACCAACAGCAAACAAGTTCTAGCTTGCATGTCGAGTACCAAACAAATGACGAGTCTGGGGACAACATTTTCATGTCAAAATGTGTTGAGTACCTAATTCGATGACTTTCAAAGCAGTTGAATACTGAGGTATCACTGTAGTATAAAGCCTTTTACAAAAAAATAAAACATACCGTATGTTCCGGCATATAAGACGACTTCTTACCCCTTGAAAATATTCTCAAAAGTCAGGGGTCGTCTTATACGCCAGGTACTGAAACTTCCGAGCTGGGTGGGAGCTCAAAAACGGCCATGGCCGCATCCCCGCCGTTCTCCAGCCAAGTGGCCGAAGGAGCCCTGGAGCCCTGACGCCGCCCTGTGTCTCAGTCTCCTGCTGGGAAGGCTGCGGCTGCCACCACCAGCTACAGTCTTCTCAGCAGGTGGGCGCACGCGGGAGGGACCGCGGAGCAGAGGCGCCCAGTGGCTTAAGGCCAGAGGCGGGCGGGAGACGCGGGCAGGAGCCTGCCACTGACGCTGCCACTTCTGGCATCCCCACGCCTCTCGCCCCGCTCACTGGGCGCTTCTGCTCCATGGTCCCTCCCGCGCGCGCCCACTGAAGAAA